>OMLC01042434.1:0-14693 GCA_900302585.1 Regalecus glesne
TGATCGCGAACATTCCCCAATCCTCTGTGAATGGTGCCCTTTGTCACTGAATGTGCAGTTGATCACCCAACTTGCATGTGAAACCAACCTATTGTTGTAAGGCATCACGGTACTGTTTATAAGGAGGGGGATGTTTGCCTTCAGCTTAGACTGAAGAAGTCACCTGGTGAGTGACGAAACGTTTCAAAAATGAACCTCTGATCCAGCTGAACAAATTTACCTCTTTTGAGATTTCCCTACCTGGATTATTGATCATGCATCAAGACATGTATCAAGACAGTTAGGAGGGGATGTTCAATTTTTTGCCCAACAACACTTAAGCCCACTTTCTGAAGGAGCCAGGGATTGAAACGATGACCTTCAAGCTACCAGGTAACCTTCTGTTCTCCCTGGGCTGTGGCGCTTGGAGTGTTTTCCATTTGAATATTTAGTTAATTTACATCAATTATTTGGTTATCGTATTTGTATGATTAGACCTGTCTTCTGAATTCAACCTATCTGATTGCAAAGAAGCAGTGGTCAACTACTTCTTTATGGTAATTGCTTAATCAAATATTGTTGGCCCCATGACCCACATTCATGTTTCAGGCCCCTCCATGTCTAAATGTTTTGATGCCTCTGACCTGGAGTGAGTTTTCTTATCTTTCCTTTCTCAGCTGTCCGTTAAAAAATTAGTCGTGTCACTCCATTGACCACTCCCCCTCACTCCATGTTTACCCTCTCCTAGTTTCATTTTGAATTACTGACCAATTGTATCTAAGCACGCGTAGTCATACCTGTTTGACCCAATCATCAAGGTATGACTGCGTATGCTCAAATGAAGTGATTCACAAGCCACAAGTATCAATTTGATAACCAAACAACCGGGTTTGCATGAAGGAGCGGCATAGCTCAGAAGGTGGTTGTCTAATAATGAGAGGGTTGGTGGTTCGATCCCTAGTCCCCGCAGAAAGCGTGTCAAAGTGTCCTTGAGCAAGGCACTCCACCTATAACTGCTCTATGTAGTCCAGCTGCTCACTGTTCCTATACAATAGGATGTGTTAGATGCAAAGATCAAAATTCATTGTATGTATGTACAATGTCAAAAAAATAAATCTTCTGTCTCAGCGATAGAACATGTGTATACTGTGCTCTACCATTACACCTACAAGTCAGGCATATTCTGAACACGTTCTCAAACCGAGATCCTGTATTTTTAGCTGTTTTTACGCTGACATTGCACATTAGTGCTTGAAGTTGTGGTATGTTGGTTCAGTGAAAAGCTCTGTCTGTGTTCCCGTCACTGCTAGAAGTTTAACTTTATAAATGGGATTTTTTTGGGTCAACCTCTTCTAGTTTATTGGTCATTTTGTGAGTTGTGTGTTTTGGGGTATATTTTGGTCACTCAATCAAGTCTATCCATCTGTCAGTTGGTGGTAAGGCCTCCACTGATGGTTAACTCTAGGCCAGATTTACAACCTGTGGGCGAGGGCTGTAACAAGGTTCCTGTCAGGCTGGTACAATTATGATAATTGCATAATTGTCCTAGTGTATCTGAACTGCTTTAAACTCTTTTCTCAAACCATGGTACTTCAGCTAGTTACTGCTCAACTTCCATTTACATAGATCTCAACTCAAGGAGATGTCAGTTGGAATTTGACTGAAACTAACTGGGTGATTCCACTCATAGTACCTGTGCAATAGTTGCCATGGTGGGGAGAAAAACGTATACTGTGTATCATAGGAGTTATGAAGTGATTTCATTTTTGAGTTGTGTAAGTAGAAATATTTGTTCATTTGATGAGCATCCGAGTTATTATCCTTAGGACATATAGTAGACCATGGCTATTCCATACCAGGTCCCTCGAGTCAATACAGCAAGGAGGTCCCAAGCCTCAAGATTTCAAACGTTAAAAGAAGAGTAAAATATGATCAATTATGTTGACTTAAACATTTGTGTTTACATCAAACTGCCAAGTTAGTTTTTCCTGTGGTTAGTTCAGGTTTTCATAGTGATGTAACAGGTATTGGATAATACCTTGCATATTTCATTTGGCCTACAATGCCATCACACCTCGTAACTGTTGTCAATCCATTTCAGGTGAGAGAGTGTTGAGCCACCCCGAGGAGCCGTGCTACCTGTGGTTTGTCATGGAGTTCTGCGAAGGCGGTGACCTCAACCAGTTTATCTTGTCTCGCCGACCCAACCCACGAACCAACAACAGCTTCATGCTCCAGCTAACGAGTGCTGTGGCATTTCTGCATGAAAATAACATCGTCCACCGGGACCTCAAGCCGGATAACATCCTCATCTCGGAGAAGTCTGGGACTCCAGTCCTCAAGGTTGCAGACTTTGGCCTAAGTAAAGTCTGTGCTGGCTTGGAAAATGCTGGCAAGGGAAAAGAAGGGGATGATAAGAACAAAAATGTCAATGTCAACAAGTTCTGGTTGTCATCGGCCTGCGGTTCGGACTTCTACATGGCACCCGAGGTGTGGGAGGGCCACTACACAGCAAAGGCTGACATCTTCGCCCTAGGCATCATTATCTGGGCTATGCTGGAAAGAATTACTTTCATTGATGCCGAATCCAAACGGGAACTGTTGGGTACATATGTGAGGCACGGGGAGGACATTGTGCCAGTAGGTGAGGCACTTCTAGAGAACCCAAAGATGGTACTGAATATTCCACAGAGACACAGATCATCCATGTCTGAGGGGGTAAAAAAGCTTCTACGGGACATGCTGTCAGTCAACCCTCAGGATCGTCCAGACGCATTTGAATTGCAAGCTCGAATGGACCAGGTTACGTGTGCTGCGTGACCCTCTTAAACTGGATCATTTAACAGGTGCTAATCTTTCTTCTCTATAAAGGCATCTTTTAACCTATCACCCCACTCAGAGGTTTTTGTTTATTAATGAATTACTCTGGCCCAGGGGTTTTCACAGAACAGTCAATCAGTCAAAACAACTAGTTGACCCTGTGTAGTTGCAGGCTAACTTCATGGCTGTTGGTTTGACTAATGGGCAATAATAAAGCAGTAATAATGCATCTACAGCAGATATGTATGGAAGGGGGGGGTTGGTCCAAACATAGCTTTAGTTTTAACAATCATATTCTCAGCTTGTTAAATATGCCTGCTAACCACTTGTGTTAAATTGTGCTCAGCGAGATTCATTCACCCTATAACGTATCTTATAATGTTGGAAACAAACCACCGCTGTTTTGAGAGGATTAGCGGAGAGAAACATTTCACCACTCGTACGGGTGACCTCTTCAGTGTAAGCTCCAGGTATCCCCATCCTTGTAAAAGATAGTTAGATCCTACGACTGAAACAAACGGGGGTTACATATGCAAATTGGTCATTTGCTGGTGTTTCCATTCAAATGAAACCATTGTTGTCTTCAGTCGTTATGCTGCTGTATTATTTATAAGGGCGGTGATGATGCACTTATAAACAACTGGACTGACGATATCACCTGTGAGCGACTAAGATTCAAGATGTTTATTGTCTTTATACATTCACATACCTATATAAGGCGAAAGAAGTTAAAGAGATGGGTCTGTTTTGCATGACACGATTAATCCTCGTGTCATGGTAGTGGACATGGACTTAGATGGAGCTTCAACTGCTTTTAAGAGGAGTTCACAAAAGAGGTGAATCTGTTCAACTGGATCAGAAGTTTATTGAGAAACGTTTCGTCACTCACCAGGTGACTTCTTCAGTCTGAGCTGAAGGCAAACATCCCCCTCCTTATAAACAGTACATTGATACCACACAACAATAGGCTGGTTTCATATAAGAGTTGGGTGATCAACTGCACATTCAGTGACAAAGGGCACCATTCACAGAGGATTGGGGAATGTTTGCGATCACGGCATTGTAAGACGCCGATAGGTGTACTCTCAGGCCACCTCCCCCATTCAAAGAGGGTCGCTCCCTCTTAACGTAGATGGCCTCCTTCACCCCCCTCTCAAACCAGCGTTCCTCCCTATCAAGGATGTGAACATCATCTTGAATGAGTGGCCACTCGCCTGTAGGTGGGTGTAGACCACAGAGTCCTGACCCGATGTGTTGGCTCAGACATGACTACAGTGACTACAAGTCACTGCAGTCCTCCTGGCATTTAACAGCGTACACTACTTTACTCTGTTTGTGCCGGGGGACCCGGTCCTTGGGGTGGACCAACTTTTACCGCAGTGTGTTCAGGGGTTTGAAAGCAACTGAGACGCGATGTTTTGAAAACACGCGTCTCAACTGTTCCGACACTCCCGCCACATACGGAATCACTACCGGTCTACGCTTTGGCTCCTCCCCTCCCTCCACTTGGCTGGAGCTCTGTCTGGGACCCTTCCTGGCTTTAACAATCACCCTGTTAGGGTAACCACACTTAACCAGGGCATGTTTATTATGGGACTTCTCTTCCTCCCCGGCCACTGAGTCAGTGGGGATGTTATCAAGCCATCAAGGAGGGGGATGTTTGTTTTCAGCTTAGACTGAAGGAGTCACCTGGTGAGTGAGGAAACGTTTCTTAATAAGCTTCTGATCCAGTTGAACTGATTCACCTCTTTTTGTGATTTCCATAAATGGATTATTGAGCATGCATCAAGACTTTAAGAGGAGTTGTTGGCTAAAGTGGAGCAGGCAGGAATGCCCCACGTTGTATCCTCTGTACCCTCTCTTTGAAAGGTTGTTTTTGTGTGTGTATATATATATATATATATATATATATATATATATACACGATGGTTGGACTCTGTAAGGTGCATTGACCGAGTAATCTGAGAAACAGCATTCGTGTTTGCTGAGTGTCAGTAAATGTGAGGTTACTATAAAGCCCTGGCATTTATCTGCATTTGTGCTGGCTTCATTTTGCTTTGTCATCTTTAGCATGAGTCAACGAAGAGCTTCTTTTCATGTAGCGTTATTGTTGTCATAGGCCTGTTCCAGTTAGCACAGGCCTACGAGCACTCCGTTTGAAAAGGCACACAGGTTTGTATGGCTGGAAGCCACCGCTGAGCTCAGCATGAGCCCAGTTGGTGGAGTAGCAACAAATGCATGGTAACACAACATATCACAAGCATTATCTCATAACTGTGCACTAGTGAGATAACTTTATATAACTTAGATGGCCAGCCACCCCTTTCCCTCAGGGTACAACTCCATTAACCTTGATGTGAATGTGTTCTGTCTTTTAAATCCCCTTGTAGTATTAACATGTGTGGTTTGCTGGCATTAGAACCATGATGCCCAGGCAGATTTATGTTCCCTCAAGTGTCAACAGACATCACATCGTGCTGCACATTTTGAGGGTTGGGGGTTGTTTGTGTCTTACATCATCATCGTGGGGGAAGGGGGCTGAGAGCACATGTGAGGAGGGGGGGTTGAGAGAACCTTTGCTTGCACACATCTCATATATTGCTTGCCACTACTGCATCCACTCCATTCATCCTTTCTACTTAGGTCTTGCTGACCCCGTGTTTAACCGATGATGACTTGGTACAGGATTAAGCATTCTCTCTCCAATAATGACTGTGTCTGTACATGACGTCAGTAAGCTTTAGGTGACCTCAAATAGGCTCGGCGTGACCTAGATAAAGCTTTCGGGGAGGAGAGGCAGAGTTTGGCTGTGCTAAACTAATGTGTTGTGGTAGTTGGAGCCTTTACCACTCGGTTGATCCATGTGTAGACTAGGTAGATAACTACCTTCAGACACGTTATGGTTGTAATAAGTAAAGGTTTAGTCCCCATATAGAAATAGAATTGGAATGGCTTTATTTACCATGTGACCAAGGGCAGTGAAATCTGTTCTCTGCATTTAACCTATTCTATTGTATCGGAGCTGTGAGCGTAGCCACCTAGCAGACCTCCGGGGGAGGTTAGGGCTTCAGTGTCTTGCTCCAGGACACTTTGACACACTTCCTGCAGGGGCGGGGGATCAATCCACCGATCTCTGATTATCAGATGACCTACATGCCTACCTGCTTACTGCCGCCCTACCTTCCCGTCCTACATGCAGGATGAGAAGAGATAAAAAAGCCCCCTCTGAAAACTCGAACTCTGCCTGATTAGGTTTCTCATCACAACAACGAATCAGTTGTACGAACCCCATTGTGGGATTTTGTGGGCACGGTAGCCTTGTTGTCTTCTCCAGAGCCGTGTTCTGGTATGTGGCAACGGTGAACTCCGCTAGTTGATCCCAAATCCAAACACTCCCACCACACAAACCATTAGTCAGCAATGGGCTATCACAGCATGAGGTCTCTGCGTGCTTTAGTCGGCAAATCCCTGTCCATAAACTCTACAAACCAGTTGCATAACGGTTTTGTGGTTATTATGTGGGGTGGGAGTCTACATGGCACACTAATCTGTTTCGAGCAAGCTGACATGTCCCATCACAATGCGGACACCGGTAGACTTAACAGTGGGCTGTGTGCATGGCAGACTACGTCAGGCGGCTCGGTCAGGGTGGTGGTAATCCTGGTCGGTGTGGGTTGCGGTGCTTCTTGCTGTCAAGGCGTTTGATTACAGTCTCGTGGCCATCCAAGGAAGGTCCTCCATGTGCCAGGTGCTCCGTCCGTGGGTTTGGCTCCTCCTTCAGAAGCTGTGGCTGCCAATAGGTATTTATTCATGTCACCTCACCTATTGCCCCAGTTCAGCCCATGCTGACGACGTGTTTGTTTTAGCCACTCCCACTGACTGGTCAGAATGTTGCTGTTTGTTCAGTCATGTCGATACCCGCACTCCCTGTGCTGTGCCAGTTTTAGCCCCGTCATATTAGGCAGGACCCCCTCCAGCATCAGCCTTCTCTCTGAGACTTGAAGCAGGCTCATACAGAGAGTGCTTATCTAACGCTTTATTTAATTTAGTGTGTGTATCTGTGAGCTCGGATGCAGAGATCATGCAGGCAGGGCACTGCGGTAGCAGTTGCTGCAGATGAGTCAGACATGGACTGCAGCAAAGTGGAGCAATACTGCACTGACACAGCAGATCTAGTGATGCTTTCTGTTTTTGTTATGAGCGGTCGACAACCTCCGTTTATCATAAGCCAGAGTGCGCTTGAAAGGAAGCAAAACTTTACAAGTAAGATTATAGGAGCAGATGAGCCCATCTGCCATGTGGTGCTCAGGGTGCAGTTCAGGGTTTCGCTCAAGGACACCTCGACAAACTTTCTGCAGGGGCTGGGGATCAAACCACCGATCTCCGATTACTGCTCTACCCCTTGAGCTATTCTCCCCTTAAGAAGGCACGTTTCAAACAAGAGAAACACCAAAAGACCCCGAGTGATGTGTTTGTTTTGTTTTATGCAGTGGGTCCAAAGTACCTGGTGTGAACTACAGCCCACCAGTTAGGAGCAATCTGTCCATTCGCAGGCCCCTGCTGGGTGTACTTGGACTAAATATACATGGCTGGTTGCAAGGGGAACAGTAGCTCAGTGCTAGAGTGCACACTTAAGAGAACTGACAAGCCAGAGGCAGTGGGTTCAAATCCATCGTGGGTCATCAGGAAGGTCATCCAGCCTTAATACCCAGAGCTCCATCTAGGTCCATGTGCACCACCATAACATGGAGACCAATCGTGTCATGTAAAACAGACCTCATCGCATGGCCGGTTGCACCACTTGATCTATGGGGCAGTGTACAGCTTTGGTTTTCCAGTGTGTTCTGGACTTGCAGCATTTCCATATAGAGATGAGATGAAAACTTCAGAAGGGATAGCTGCGGAACTCATGCAAGGTAATGCTCATCTCTGTGATCGATAGAACAGAGATTTTAAAGACAAGGAAATCCGTTCATATTGTTTAATAAGCAGCTCTGGTAACAGCCGCCCCGTTGTCATTCTAGGTCCCCCCCAGTCACATAGTGTAATGTAAAAAAGAACAGAGAGGGGCCATAACATGACCTTCATCCGCTTCCTACTGCTCAAACCATTCAGTGACCCCCCCCGTGCCTTGTGGATGGGGGCATTGTCCATTTGGAAGAGATCACTCACATCAGGATAGAAACGTCTCGTAGGATAAGGGTGATCACTCAGAGTAACTTTGTATTGATTTGCAGTGACCCTTAGCTCTAAGGAGGAACAGAGGACCCAAACCATGACAGGAAATCCCCCCTTCACCCTAACAGAGGCCCCATACACCTTCACTGTAGGGGCCAAGCATTCCATGTTTCCCTTAATTTATCACCCGTCTGAAATGCACACACACATATTCACACTGGTATTTCAGGGTAAGTAATTTGACCACCAAGTAGCTGCTTGTTGTTCCTTTAACTGGTCACAGCAGCCCCACTGTGGAGATGCTGAGTAAGCCTTCATAGTTTTTCTAGAGGACGAGCTTGTTTTTTCCAAGAATAAGCCTCTGTTGAAATGTCTTGATGCTCAATAATCCAGGTGAGGAAATGGCGGAAGATTGAATCAGCTCATCCGGGAACAGGGTTTATTCTGTTCGACTAAATTGACTAAAACCATGTTTATTGTTTAGCTCCTGTCTGGGTATGTGTGGGTTGATGGGCAATCTTTCAGGGAATATAGTTGACCGTTTTAGCTCTTCCTCTAAATGTCCGTTTTCTCATCTTTCCCAGACACCGCTTAGTTCCCGGAGCTGCTATTTCCACAAAGGATCTCCCTGTTTTAGCCTGAAGACTGAACCTTCACTCAAGACCAAGGGGAGGCCTGTACGTGATGCTGACACCTCTGCAATTTGTATGTTAGAAGTGGGGATTTTATTATTTTTCAAATTTCATTTGATCATGTTTACACAATGTAGTCCGCTACAGATATTAATACTGAATGTTCAACTATGAAATATTGTGATGATGATGATGTGAGAAATTCTTCATCCGGTGTTTCCGTCGGTGGAAGCTCTGTTCTGCTGCTCGGCAAGTTGTCTTCAAGCTGAAACGAGGGGGACATGGGATTTGGCACAGATGCTGGCTCTGCACTCGGTCAGTTAGGATCAGGGAATATTCATCGCTAGGGATAAGGAGAGAAGTTTTTGTCATAGACAACAACACGCATTGCATCGATACAACCTTAAGAGAATATGTAAATGTAGCAAAGAGTACAAAACTCTTTTCAAGCAACACCAATAAGCGTCACTAACTAGACATGCGAATGAGTTGACGCTTGCATTGGTTTTTAAGGATGCTGTGCTTTTAGAGACACCCCTGACATTGGGTGTTTTTTTTTCCATTACTTGTCCCTCTTGTTATTTTGAGAGCAGTTCCCTGAAGTGATTCTCATCCACTGTACTGAAGATGAGAACAATGGGCGGATTGCGGATTTTTGAATGCAGTTGGTACCATTGGAAACTATCTGTACCATGTCTCCATCAATGTAATGTCCTCATGCCTACGGTGCCTTGGAGCTCTGCGTCAGTCGAAAACAAAGATCCAGGCTTAATTTTGATTTCATGTGTTTTGTTTGCAGCATGAATGGTCCTGTCACTATAACCTCAGAAACTTGTTGATATTACTTTTAATATATATTTGAATTTTGAACTCTGTTGAATTAGAAGTGATGCTGAGAAGCTCCATTAAAAATGAATATATTGTGTAAATTAACAGAAAATCGGATGCTCCGACTTTGCTTGTCCGTGTGTGATGGTTTTTAAGTATCAAAGGAAAAATATGGCTGTCATTTGAAACGGGTCCACGGTAGCTCAGTGGTAGCATGCTTCGGGAACTGACTAGCCAGATGTTAGTTGGAACCCACCACGAGGCATCAGGAAGGGCATCCAGTCTTAATACCCCAAGGTCCATCTAAGTCCATGGCCACTCCCACAATGTGGGGACCTATCGTGACACGCAAAAGTAAACCTCTCATTTGTTGCAACAGGCCTCTAAGCTGTAAAAACATCCAATCAGAATATTTTCGTTGGTTTTGTCAGTCGGTTCCCCTCTGCAACATTTTGGGCCTAGTCCTCATGTGTAAGATGAATTTAGCATCATCGTAAGTCTTAAAGTCACTCTTTTTACTTTATAGCTAAGTGTCGTCTTGTCAGTAGGGGTGGTTTTTTTTAATTTTTTATATGATTAGGTTTATGGCTGCATTTTTTTGTCTAAGGGAAGGTAATTAGGGGTGCCATTGCTCAGGAGGTAGGACATTCTTCTACTAATCGGAAGATTGGTGGTTCGATCCCTGGCCCCGGCTTGTCAGAGTGTCCCCGAGCAAGACACTGACCTCCTAACTGCTCAAGCCCTGCGATCGAATGATGACCTGTTCTTGGTGTTTCCCTGCCTACCGCCCAGTGAGCACTAGGTCTAGGCTCCAGTATGACTCCTCTCATCTGAAGTCAGGTAGCAGATCTGCTGGTGTCTGTCCCAGTGCTCATTTGGTGGAATTCAGAGAAACACCCTGGACGTGGCATGGGGAAGTAAGGCCGGATGCCCCTCCAGATGCCCCGTAGTGGGTTTGAACCCGCGACCTCTTGCTCATGCCCGAGGGGCACGTTCTACCCATGAGCTACCGTGGCCCCCAATGTTTAAGACAAATCTGTCGACAACATTTCTTCTGGCGATACTGACAAGCATCCAGCCATTGCTCCGTAGCTGGGGGATGCTCTGTCTCACTATACTCACTACGTTATCCCGTGAAGTCAGTTGCAGAGTTATTTTGTCCTGGAACCAAAGCTTGTGACACTTCAGAAACTGAATGAGGGCTTTATGTGTTTGTGATTTGCCTCATTCTGTCCGTGTTGGCAACATGGTTTTAGTAAAACGCGATTCTAGTGGATGTCGTCTTCGTGTCAAACTACCTCGTTTCTTTCTGCCCATTGGAATTCCTGTATTATTTTTTTACTGAGCCATTGTTTTCTTCGTCCCTTCCTTGAAGGCACAGATTTTAACTGCAGACATTCCTCGGTTAGCAAAAGATAGCTCAAAAGAGGAGTTTTTAGCTGTGTTGTAAGTTTTCCAAGGTGATGGTTTTAAGGGCATTGGTGGATCTTGAACATATCTTTGGGATGGATGTGATTTTCCCTTTTTTTTTTTTTTTTTTACTTGTTTTACTGCCTCCATTCTGATTCCTGATCCAACTCTGTTTACATTTTAACAGACGTTTGCTCCCCTGTTGTACAGATTGTTCAGCAAAAGTCATCATCTAATTTCATTAACCCTATGAACTCACTTCAAAAGATACCTCACTCTCATGTACCTTTATTTTCTGCTAATGTGTAGAGATAGTGAGTGCAATCGGAATCCTCTTGGGTTGTTTGCTTCGGTGCACAAGCGGTGATCCTGAGGTGGAGATGAGACGACGTAAAACCCAAAAGTGAGGCATAAAAGCCTTCTCCAAGCAGTCCTTACATTCTGGGAAGTTGGTGGGATGTCTAAAGTGGTTAATCTCATTTCATGGCGTTTTATCTAGAGGAATGCGGTATTTATTTTTAAACTCTGAAATTGAAGATGCGTTCCGCTTTCGCTGTGGGGGAAGTTTGTTTCTTCTCTCGGTTTCTCCATGTGGCATGCCGTCGGTGGTGCCATCTGGTAGCAGGTACACTAACATGGCTGCCCACTGGTTCTACATGGGTTTTAAAGAGGTTGTCATTCGTATCCTTTAAAATGTACAAGTGGAACCGTATGTTTGACCTCATTCACCCTTCTACTCTACACTATTCTATGCAACATGAAGCACCACTTGGTGGACTGTGCAGAAATCCAGACTCGCTTGGTTTTAAATCTCGTTCAACACTCAGAAGGAATTGTTACAGAAAACAAGGTGAGATGACCCGGGGTTTTTTTAGTTTTTTTTTTTTTTTTTTTGACAGAATTTTAATTCTGGCTGTAGACATTAATAGAGCTGCTTGGATATGTGAGAATGTCTCCTGTTTCATTGAATTTGTTCATCGTTTTGTTTGTTTTAATAAAGAATGAAATCATAATGAAATTGTTCTGGTGGTTGGATTTATGTAGAGTGGTGGCTTGATCCCTGGTCTTGGCAGAAAGTGTGTCGAAGTGTCCTCGAACAAGAGACTGAACCTGCGATGGAATGGTGACCTTTCCAGGGTGCTTCCACATCTTTCGCCCAACGAGTGCAGGGATAGGCTCCAGCATGGCTCCGCAACCCAACTTCAGATAAGATGTTGACGATGGACGGAAGGAGTTGTGTCTGTGTGTGTGTGTGTGTGTGAGAGAGAGAGAGAGAGTTGAAGAAGTGTGTTGGAGCCGTCATTGAAGAGAAAATGATTAAGTAGCCATATTATCCAAAGGATTAGCTGGTGGTTTTTATTACAGCTGATGGATGGGTGTCCCTGCTGTGCCTGAAGGCTTCTGGCATCTGACGGCTTTTGAGTGTGAAGTAACCAATGGCACATGAACCACACATGCAGTGTTATCACCAGGCTATCTAATGCAGGAGCAAGAAACCTCTTCTCTGCTGTTAAAAGGCCTCGGATTTCAAATGCAAGTCTGTTGCCATTCTTCAGCACGTCAAAACCCACACGGTAGAACCCAGCTTTCCATAGCCAGGGCTGTTCAGTACCAAGCCTTCCATGAGCCTTGCTAGCAGAAGATAGAAACGAGGCGTTTGGTATGGTTTCAGTGTATCTGTGTTGGGGTGAATCTTGCACAGCTCGGCTCCGTATTGATTTTGAGTGTTGGTCTCGATGTGCTGAGGTGAGCGTGTGTACATGCGTGTGTGTGTGTGTGTGTGAGGTTGAACTCGGTTGTCACTACGAGGGAATCGGGCTCTCAGAAAACCGGGTCTTCTCCTTTCTGCTGCATCACAGTGAGCACACAAAGTATGCGATGAGGTAGAAACGGCAGCTGGCGTGCCTCATAAGTCCACATGAGTCTGGGAGGCAACGCAGGGCTGTTTTTCAGCCAGCACTGCAGATCTTCATGCACGATGAGCTCCCATGTCCCGGGAAATAAAGCTACATTGGCTGTTTTAGCATCAAGTTTAACAAAATCTCCCCATTGATGATAGTTCAGGTGAGTTGACCTGCGGCACATCATGACTCATGATGTTCCTCTGGGTGAATAACCTCCGAGCACCAGACTGTTCAAGATGAGGTGTGAGGAAGAGCGTCTACGCTCACCTACTTGCAGAAACGAACCCGGAACCTCGTCCAACGACGGGTCATCTCGAGACGACTCCGCTCTCTACACAACAAATAATAGCTGACCAGACACCATGCTCTGAGTGAAGCAAGTCTCCTTTTGTACTCCCTGCAGGCATCGTGTCTAAACTCTGTGACCTTTTGGCTGGAACACAGCTGGCTGCATCTGCCTAAAGCCTGTGAAAGCTCTGATCTGGTGCCATCAACCCGGATCACGTGACCCGGCTCCGCATACTTTCTGTGCCTCTCCTTTCACGTTGGCGCTCTGTGTACAGGCGGATGGTGTTTCAACAAGTGAGCTCGGCCTGGATAATCAACAAATGGGAGTATGGTGGCTCAAAATCATCAGGTCCTCATGTGACATTATGTAATGCATGTGATGCACGACCGAAGCAGCGCCTATACCATTAAAAGTCACCGACTTGTAGAGGAGGGAACTGGTTTTGTTGTGGTCCAACTATAACTTTTTAACCTGAAGTTAGAAAAAACTTTTTTACTTCCACCTGTGTTGATTTCACAATCCACGTTGAGGAAGTGAACAAATCCAGTCATGTTGATGAAGACTGGAAATGACAGCCTGCCATGAACCACAGACTTTACAGAACCTGTATGTCTACAGCTACCGTGCTTCAGTCTCCACTGACTGCGGCATCCCCACCACAATCTCAGGACCTGCCACATTTCCCCAACCACATATCCTCAGTGGGCCACCACGTCAAGTCCACCGGGGAGGATGGGGAAAAATCACAAAGAAGTGATGGGGGGGGTATTTGATGATGAGAGTTAAGAGTGACCCCTGGCCTGTAGAGGCCTGTAGCCTGGTGGCCACTCTGCCAAGAATGAGGATATACCATCTTTTAATAGGGAGGAACACTGGTTTGAACAAGTAGTCAAACAGGCCGTCTGTGAAGAGGAAACAACCATCCCTGAACTGAGGGTGGGGCCTAAGAGGTCATCTTCACTGTCTTACAAGGCTGTGATTCTGTTTCCCTATCCCTCTGGGGAAAAGTGCACACCTGTAACATGCTAATGCTAATTTACCTATGATGACGATCGTTGGTTTTAGTCATTAGGTAGCTATTCTTTATTCATGATGTGTTATTGACATTTATGAGGGTGGGGATACCCCCAGTCAGTCAGTGGAGACTGAAGAGGTCACTTCGATGCATCCAGTTGAGCTGATTCTTCTCTCTGTGGTCCATATGTAACCTTGTCGTCATGAAACGACACATGGCAGAGCAAAGAGGTGGCCATGCAACCACGGTCTGTTGAACTTCTGCTATGAGGAAGCCCCATGTTGGCGTCTGGAGGCCTTCTGTCCCGGCCCTCTGACACTAGCAGGTGAGCACTGTGTCTACTGATGTGTTTCTTTTGCCATTCCAACTCAGACTAGGAGAGTGGTTAGTTAGTAGTCATAGGATGTTAGTTTGATTACCGGTTTCTTCAGAAAGTCTGTCCAAGTGTCCATGAGAAAGACAGGAAAGCCCTAAATGCTTGGGACAGCATGAAATTGGCCTGGGGTGTATATCTGTTGTATTTGCACTTTAAATGTTCATTAATATGTACTGTCCATGGAAAGGATATTTATATGTGTGTATGCATACATATGTGTGTGTATATATATATGTATATATATATATATATACACATACAT
>OMLC01042435.1:0-19468 GCA_900302585.1 Regalecus glesne
TCCTATTTGTGTGGAATCTGCTTGTTTTCCGTGTCTGTGTAAGTTTCCTCCAGTTTCTCCGGCTTCCTCCTATGATCACAAAAACATGCATGTTAGGGTTAATACTCCTGCCTCTACCCCTGAGCAAGCCAATAGGAAAAAGAACTGGAGCTGCTCACTGCTCCTATACAATAGGCTGGGTTAAGTCCAGAAGACAAATTTTGTTGTATGCATCTACAGTGACAAATAAGTAAAGCTTCTTCTTCTATTTGTGTCTAGGAACAAGCTGCGATTAGTTGACTGGGGTCTGTAATAGAAGGCAGTAGTAGAGCTTCCACAGTTTTACTACCAATTGGGTTTATCTCAGGGACGCTAACCGGCAAATGAAAATGTCCTGCTCTACAAAGAAAGGCGGAGGGGGGGACTTCCTACCATGAGAGTCCAGCAGGGACTTCTTTCTTCTCCATTAATGAGTATGAGTTTAAGGAAAATGTTGACCGTAACAACAACAGCATTAGCAGTGATACCACCAGTAATGCAGCGGTTAACAAGACAGCCCCAAGACCAGAGGCCAAGCAAACACAGAGTCTATAAAGTGGAACGATGCCTGGCTAAAAGACACGGCTTTGCATGAGACAGGCTCGTGTGAATAATTCATCGCTCTAGTTTGCAGTATGGTTTCATTAGAGCCTTGGAATCCTTGATAAAGTGAAATGCCATCACCCACCGCGGAGACTCTATTCTGATCACTGTTGTCAGTATATGCTCTGCCATTTATGTAGGGAAAATGAGTGTTCGGGAAGATAGGTGTTTTAATGCAACGCATTCCTTGTAAAGTGCTTTGAGTGGTCGTTAAACTAGAAAAGCGCTTTATAAGCACAAGTCCATTTACCATCTAATGAAGTACCAAGGGACAACAAAGTCACAATGAAAGGGAATAGAAGATTTACAAGGTAAAGGCCATCCTTGTGCTAGTTCTTCTTTCTTTGACTGAAATGACTTTTCGGCCAGGCTAGCGTGCGAGTGCGTCTCACTCGACTGTCTCATCATGTCTGCAGAAAACAAAAGGTAGATTTTCTTGTACTTTATCTGGCCATCAGTATCAGCACACTTTGTTTGGGCCATAACAGAAAAAATAGAGTATGGAGAGTACAGTGAGAAAGCAGAGTGTGTTCCGGGCCTTTCATTTAAAGACTCAGTGAACTCGGTTTTGTGGAGGTTGAATGAGAAAAGATGGCTTTGAGGCATTTCTTTTTATTTCTTTTGTTCCTTTTCTCTCTTTCTCTCTCCTGCTCTCTCCTGGTAAACTATAGAAGACAGTTACCAGCCCCGACTCAAACAGGGTTGTGGAGTGGTTGTTGTTATCAGCCACAAGAAAAGAGAAGGAAGGGAGACTTCGCTTCGGGGCCTAAAGTCTAGACTTCTGAAACTCTAACGATCCTTTGGCAATCATATCATCACTGAGCCTTTGTGTCTATAAATGCTTTTATCTAAGCCCATGCATCATTCAGCTCATCGACAATAGGTGTGTGTACGTGTGTGTCCGAGTGTGTGCTGACATATTATTGTGTATGTGGGTGAATGTGTGTGTGTATTGGTCACAGAAACAGCAAAGAGCAGGTCCTCTCTTTTTGCAACCATCCTCTGAACTCTGGTCAGGAGTCAAGGAAATCTTTGGTTCCCACATAAGAGCCTCACCACTGCTTGACAGCCTCACTTCAAGATTAGAAACAGCCACTAAATCCTGAGCCTCTGTGCTTCCTTGCCTCCCCAGGTCTGGGGTTAAGTAATTGGTTTGGCATGGACAACTCGCTGACAAAACTGCTCAGAAATACTCCATGGACAGGTGTTCCACACATATTGTAATGTCACAATAGGGGGCTGCAGTAGCTCAATGGTAGAGCTTACCCTTCAAGAACTGATGAGCCAGATTTTGCACGTTCCAATCCATCAGTGGGTATCAGAGAGGGAATACGGCCTTAATCCCCCACGCTCCATCTAAGTCTGTGTCCACCCCCACCACATAAGGTCTAACCATGGCATGTAAACATGGACCTCTCACTGTAATGTCATAAAAAAGCTTAACATCAAAACCATATCTCAACAAGCGCCCCAGTGGATCACCTGGTAGAGCAGATACCACATACGGCTGAGTCCTTATTGCAAGTGTCCCTGGTTCAAAGCCAACCCCAGCCCTTTGCTGAATATCGCCCCCCCCCTCTGCCTTTCCTGTCTCTCTCCTGATTATCCTATCAAATAAAGGCAGAAAATCCTAAAAAAAGAAAAGAAAAAGAAGCATCTCAAAAAAGCTACATTTATAATGTAATTGTTGGATCAATTTTTTCAAACTCTTTTGGCAGCATATTTTGTTAGATCAATTTTTAAGAATAACACACTTGTCCGCGTCAGGGGGTTTGGCCAGTGAGAGTCTCTCTGAAAAGCAGGGTTTCATTAAGTGCCCTAGCCTCATCTGAATTGCTCTTCTTCTGATTTCAAAGCCTTTTGATCTACACACACCACCTCGCACACCATGAAAAATGGACAGAACATGGCAAATGCACAGACAAATCTCTGATGGCTCCTGTTCACAGGAAAGAAACAGCGACTTGCAAAACCTGAAACGGGGACAACTAGTTTCATCTTGTCATGATAGGGCACTAGCAATCGACAAGAAAAACCCAGACAGTGACATTTGTAAGTATATCTATTCAAGTAAAAAATCCTACTATCTTTATCTTGCTCATTATTTAAACCCTATTGGGCCACATAGCTCAGGAGTTAGATCAGTTGACTAGTAATTGGAAGATTAGTGGTTCAATTCCCAGCTCCTACAGAAACCATGTCAAAGTGTCCTTGAGCAAGACAATGAACCACCAACTCCTCGACCACCGCAATGGAATGATGACCTGTCCAGCATGTTTCCCCGACATTCCCCCAATGAGCACTGGGATAGGCTACAGTATGCCTCCACACCCCGATGTCAAATGAGTGGTTAACAGTTGATGGATGGATGGCTACACAATGACAATAAAGATTATTTTGTTGTCCTCTTCCTCTTTATGAGCCAAAACATTTTGACTACCTGCCTAATATGCTGTTTGTTCTTCATGTGCTGCAAAAACAGCAACGACCCACTGAGCCATGGACTCTACAAGACCCCCTCAAGGTGTCCTGTGATATATAGCACCAAAACCTTAGTAGCAGATCCTCTGAATAAATGGTAAATTGACTTGTTCTTATATAGCGCTTTTCTAGTCTAGCGACCACTCAAAATGCTTTAAAGCGAATGCTTCACATTTACCGATCAAGGGGGATTAAGGCTGGATGCCCTTTTCCTGAGGCCCAGCCGTGGGATACAAATCTACTACACCAGTCATGAAGGCGCAACCTCTACCACTGAGTCACTGTGGCCCCACTACTGTAGGCTGGTTTATTGGGCCCCCATGAATCGGACTTATGGCTACGGGACATACCATAGATAGTCAAACGGATTGAGATCTGGAGAAATTGGAGGCAAGGGCAATACTTTGAATACTTCATCATGTTCCTCAAACTATTCCTGAACATGTTTGCAATGTGGCAGCATGAATTATCCTACCGAAAGAGGCCACTGCGATTGTGGAACACCATTGCCATGGAGGGATGTACCTGGTAGGCAACAATTTTCAATCAAATGGCAAAATGACATCAACATGAATGGCCGGGCCTGGAGTTTCCCACCGGAACATCAACCAGAGCATCACTCCTTCCATGGGCTTTACGTCACCCCACAGTGCATCCTGGCACCATCACTTCTCCAGGAAAAAAACGTACATGTACACAACCATCCACATTATCTAAAAGACTCAATGGAAGAACCTTCTACTGCCCCAAGCTGCAATGCTCGCGTGTCCATTGTAAGTCATTTCAATTGGGTATGGGTCATTATGGGGCCTCTGACCAGTCTGGAGCTATGCAGCACCATATGCAGTACGGTGTAATATACTGTATGCTGTGACATATTCCTGGCGTAGTCATTGTCCAAATTTTCTGTAACTTGTGCCACAGTGGACCTTCTATCAGTTTGGACCAGATGGGATAGGCTTCATAACACTTGCACATCAATGCGCCTTGGGTGACCAGCTCGTGGTTTGTCCCTCCTCAGACCAGTCAGAAGGTACTCACCACTCCTGACTGGGAGTACTTGCTCCCAAGCCTTGCTGTTTCAGAGATGCTCTGACCCAGCTGTCTGGCCATAACAATTTGGCCCTTGTCAAAGTCACTCAGGTCTGTACTCCTACCAATTTCTCCTGCATCCAACACATTGACTAGGAGAACTGATTGCTTGCTAACCATCTAATCTATCCAGACCTTGACATGTGCCCTTGCTTGGAAATAATCTATGTTATTCAGTTCACCTGTGAGTGGTCGTAATGTTTTGGCTCATCAGTGTATCTGGTGCACCTATATAATGAAGTGTAACAGCTCCACCATCAGACTTTGAGGGATTTACCTCATACCTAATCTTCCAACAATAGCACAGCAGAATTTACTACTTTAGGGTTGTCTGACAGCGAAGCAGCAACCTTTATGCAAGGAGAGAAAATTCGATATGTATATATTTATATAGTCGAAATTATCACATTAATATTTGCAATTAATCAACTCATTGAAAAATAATTAACACAGCTGCTTCTTCATTAGGAAGTAGTGGGTGTGCGAGGCTGACTCGCAAACATCGGGAGATTTGGTTGTGCACTCTCCCTCCTGCTTGTCAGTGCATGGAAAGATATCTTTCTTCTTCTACTGTGTTCCTCACTGAATTGTTACGGTCCATAACATCTGTCTCTGCTTTTTTACAGCAGTATATAAATCTCATTTTACAGGGAAAGTGCATATTAATGAACCCTTACAAATGCAAATATGCCAGATTTAGCCACCGGGCTAATTTTCCTCTGTTGTCCCTGGGAGTTAGGATCTTCAGTGTCTTGCTCAAGGTCACTTTGACCTGATCTCAGAAAAAACAGAGATCGAACCACCAATCTTCCAATTACTAGAAGACTGCTCTACCTCCTGAGCTGAGCTGCCCCCAAATAAAGTAGACTTTATTTGTTCCCATCCTTCATCCCCTCATGGAGAACAGTAGATAATCTGCTATGCCGTGCCATTGGGGTACATATGGGATCCTGTGATGCGTCATTATTAACAAAGATGTAATGAGCATTGTGAATTAATGACACTTTAAATTCAACTGGCACTTGAACATGGAACACATTTCTAGTTATTAACTATCATTTATATCAGTGCATGCAAGAAATTACCGCCTCTTAAACTGGTATCTAATTTTAATGCCCTTCATGGTTATGAAATCCAACTGGCATTTTAACATATAGGCTTGGGTTTAGTTATTATTTCTACTAGTCCATATAGGAAATGTGCCCTTCAAGCTGACAGTCCATTTAGATGGTCTTGATGGTTTTATTAGAAATCTGTAGTTCACAGGAGAGAATCTCCATGGCGTATTAAAAAGATGCTATTGAATGCTATGGCTATTAAACCATAGTACACTCTTTTCACATGTCAACGATTAGTCCCCATGTTGTAAGGGTGGATGTTCTAGTATCCATTCATCCATCATCAACTGCTTATCTGAAATCGGGTCACAGAGTGTTGCTGGTGCCTCTCCCAATGATCATTGGGTGAAAGGTGGGGAAACACCCTGGACAGGTCACCATTCCATCACAGGGCTTAAGCAATTAGGGGTTCAGTGTCTTGCTCAAGGACATTTCAACATGCTTTACTGCAGGGGCCTGGGATTTGAATTTGAATATACTGTTTGCTTTTAATCTTCATAAAGTCCAAGAATTTGCATTCAATTGTTGACTATTACAAGCTTCAGTCTTAAGCGGGAAAAAGGCAAATTAATCACAAATAATATGAGTAAACAAATAATTAATTTGACTTTGCTTTTTTTCTTTATTGGTCGAAAGCCGTAATATAGATTGTAGATATTCCCGATAGGGATAATTACAGTATTACATGATATGGGCTGCAGAGGCTCAGTGGACGAGCACACACTTCAGTAAATGGCAAGCCAGACGTTGTGGGTTTAAACTCACCACAGGAAGTCAAGGAAGGGCATCCGGCCTTATTCCCCCCACACTCCTTTTAAGTCCATGTCCATCCCCATAACATATAAGACTAATCGTGACATGTAAAAACACACCTCTGTCATTATAGATATTGTGCACGTTCTGGGACTATTGATGTGACAGTTCTTTATGTTGTGTCATTAGCCTAAACAAGGAACCATCAGATTTAGAGTCAGCAGCTTACTCTGAACCTTCCACTAGATGCCATTCAATGAGGCACCATGCTAGTTAACCCATAATGGAATGGCCTGTATTCCAGAATTATTGGTCATTGTACATCTGCATTCCAGAATAGTTATCGACCAGGCATTTTTCTGCACTGATAAGTGAATGAATTGAAATGAATGTGGAGCATAAATAGCCTCAATGAACACATTCATAGCAAATAGAGGATGTATTCACTCTCATCTATACACCACAAAGATGGCTTTAAGCAAACATTTTTTTTTCTGCCTTAGGATTTCAGTTCCCGTCATTTGGTTGATTGCTAAATCACTATTTAATTCCCACGGCGGTTAGCATAGTTACCCGTTTTTATCAAACTTGTCACGAGGCTAACAGTCTAGGAGCAGCGGAAATGGGTGCATGCGTGACATGAGAAAAGGGAGAACAGTGACACTGTCAAATCACGGTACAAATGGGGGTCTATTGTATCACTAGCATTCGTGTGAGTCCTTTCCCCTCCTCTGGCCATGTTTCGCCTTTGTGCCACCCAGTGCAGGGGTGTGAGGGATTGGGCCATGGAGGGCAGACCCTGCAGGGAAATCAGAGCTCACTCTTTGAGTGATTCAATATCATGCTTGTGTGCCCATGAATGAATGAATGTCGAGACATTTGTATTGAGATCCGACGCACAAGCCGTGGCTGCTGTAGGCTTTAGAGGAGGCATGACACGTTGGGGAGATGACCGGTGCCTATGGGCACACATGCGTAACACATTTTCTCTAAGTAACACATGCATAACATAGGCAAACATGAATGGAGAAGAGGAGAATGAGAGGGAGACAATAAAGAAACTTGTTATTCAGTGTAACAAATTTGCTCCAGGACGCAGAATCACAATTGGCTGACTGAAAGGTAATATGAGGTCGAATTTTTGAGCTCCATTTTTACGTCATGATTAGTCCCCACATTGTGAAGGTGGACACGGATTTAAATGGCATTTGGGAGATTAAGGCTGTATGCCCTTCCTGACACCTCATGGCGGGTTAGAACCCACAAGATCTGGCTTCTCTGTCCCTGAAGCACACTGCCAGAGCTGCCATAGGTGTCAATCTATCAGGCTAAACTGTCAGAGATCTTCTAATGACATAATTTAATCAAATTTAGAACATTTAATGATTTAGCTGTGCAAACGTTTTACAAAGCTGTCACTAATATTATTAATTGGGTCAAATTTTACACAGGAAAAAATATTACAATCACCTGGTCACTTCAGAACAGAAGCTCAGTTGCTTTCGTTTTGCAAACAAAACAAATGCATGGGGAAGACTTTCCAACCAACAAGATGACCATCAAGCCTAGAGAGCAAAAAACTGTTCATTGCTTTCACATTGACACCTTCCAAACATAACAAAACCAAAAATGTCATGTTATGTCCTTGTCAACCGGCTATCCAAAATCGGGTCATGGTTCTGCTAGTGCCTGTCCCAGTGCTCATTGGGCAGAGGGCAGAAAAACACCTAGGACAGGTCACTGGTCCAACCAAGGGGATGGAAGGTGGAGAATTAAGGCCAGATGCCCCGTCCTGATGCCCCATAGTGGGTTCTAATCTGCAACCTCTGGCTCATTAGTTCCTGAAGCATACTTTCTACCCTTGAGTTACTGCAGACCCCCCCCAGACATAAAAATGAAAATATATGTATATATATATATTACCTGTTAACTTAACCCAATGTGATGTGTATGGACTGTCATCTACTGTAGGAAGTCTCAAACTGCTACACTGACACTTGCTGACAGTGGTAACATCACTGCACACATCCCAACATCCTTCGCATCCCCGCCCCTCTCTGCTTGGCAGGACAGCACACAAGAGGAATTGCGAATTATGAAATTGGATGAAGACTTTGGGAGTTTACCGAGTCTCATGTTGTTTATCAGACATCATGATAAATATGGGGTTACTGAGGATATATACTGCTTTGAAAAAAATCTAAATGGGGCAGTTTGTCAATTGGTGTTGCGTTGTTGAAACACACACAAACAAACATATCCCCTACGGGTTATTTACGAGGGGGTTTAATCAATTCAAGAAATGGGTCTTAAGTTACTGCTGCCAAGATGAAACCATAACTCATTAGCAGGAAAAAAATATGTCTGAAACTTGTATGATGGATGGATGAATAGATAAATAGATGGATAGATGAATGGAGGGAACTTTTGTATTTCAAGGGTGCAGGTTCGAATCCATGTAAATTAAAACGACTCAAATGTTACACTAACAACCTATAACAATAATTCAAACCTGGACGGGAGCAGACAACTACACAGTAAATGATTCTGGATGAGAACTAGAAACTATACTGGTTCATTCAAGATTCAGGATTCACTTTATCGTCCTTTGCATCTTTGCTGTGAGACTGCTCAAGAGCTCAAGACATGTGTGAGAGATATTAGAGTAGCTCAGACACAGAGAATTTCATTTATGCACAGTATTGGAGGACACCGAAACTGATGAAGTAACACCCAGAATTCTGGTGACAATAAGCCTTGTATGGCTTTGACCAAAATTAGCATGTGCTTGGCTGCACGTGTGGCGCAGCTGTCAACATGAGTCTGTATCTTCACAGTACTGCTGGCGATATGTGTCTTTCTGCCCCTGGAGCCCTCTGACACCCCGTTTAACCCAAATACCGCAATTAGTGAATCAGAGGTATTCAGAGAGGAAACACCATGGGGCAAAATGAGAGAGGAGGGGAACAGCAGAGAATTAAAAGGAGAAAGTGAGAGTTCAAGGGGCAGGAAGAAAAAGGGGAGAACAGACATGCTCAGAAAAGTCACTGATCATGAAGTGGTAATGCTTTTAGTTGTGTGTTCACATGCGTACAAATGCATCTGAGTGCGTGCCTGCATGTGTGGCGCAGCTCATGACTTACATTGTAGGCTATCCACTCACTCTATTATCATAAGACCCTCCACCATGGCAGAAATGCTTAAAATTTGTATTTATTATTTCCACAGGCTTGAATGTGATAAGCTTCACTGCTGTTTACAACCTCTCAGTGATAACAGTGTTAATGTTTCATCCTGCTGACAGAAACCCTGCTCTATGAACTACCTCCAACTTATACCTCTTCTGGTTTGAAACCGCTACACCCAGACAGGAAACAGCAGGGAACATCTGCCTCCCTGATAACAAGGCCATCACAAAAAAATCACCTCCTCAAAGAGATAAACTTAAGTGAGGTAAAGTCCCAAATGCTTAGGCGAGTTTAAGGCTCAAGTTATAGGAAGGATTCATGAGAGAGTTTATTTCTAAGCACCATGGAGGCATTGTTAAGAACCTAGTGCACAAGAATAATGTTGTACCAACTAAACTGTGTAAGTTCCTCTTGCTTAAAAATTCTTTGTAAGGCCTTACGCTGACTTACATGCCATCCCATGTGTTCCTACATACTTCAGCTTTCTTCAAACATGTCAATAATTCTCCAATTTAATATGGATGCTGTGGGGCACCATAGCTCAGAAGGTAGGACGGTCGTCAAGTAATTGAAAGATTGGTGGTTCAATCCCCTGCCGAAAGTATATCGAAGTGTCCTTGAGCCAGACACTGAACCCCTAACTACTCGAGCCCTGAGATGGAATAGTGACCTGTCTAGGGTCTTTTGTTCAATGAGTGCTGGGATAGGCTCCAACATGACTCTGTGACCTGACTTCTAATAAGTAGACGGTGATGGATTGATGGATTTTGATCTCATTTTGGTGATGGGATCACCATTAGTATGGGATATCTGATGTAATTTTTGAATCTCATTTGAGAGGTTTTCCTCTCTCTTGGCCTGAATGGAGCTCTGAAGCAGCTGAGGGATGCAGGCTTCCCTGTGCTAAGATGCCCGAGTCTGCGGTCAGAATCTCAGAGCGGGTGTGAAAAGTACAAAGTTTTTCTAGGACGGTAGGCAGGGCGCTTAGGGATGTTGGCCATTTTTAGCTTCAATTTTAAACTAATGTCACCTCCATTCACATGTCTTCTACTGAGAGGGTTTCTGTAGCTGTTGCTGAAAGTTTGTCTGCATCAGTGAATAATCACATGAATATCTTTCCCTCTCACTTTCTCATATAATGACATGTTTTTCTGTTTAACTCATCCTATCATATAGGAGTAGTGAGCTGCTGTAGCACACCAGGACAAACTCTAATACTTTTTCTTATTGCCTTGCTCAGGGGAACAGGCAGGAGTATTAACCATAAGATGCATGTCTTTATGATGGTGGGAGGAAATAGACCATATGACTAGCACGGAAGCAGAACATGCCAACTCTACACAGACAGGACCCGGGACGGGATTCAAACCCAGGACCTTCTTGCTTTGAGACAATGACCTTAACTGCAGTGCCACCCAAAAATTAGGCGTTTGATTTAAAATGGCAACTTAATATTCAACGTCAAAGCGCACTGGAACATCTGGCTTTCTCAGCCAATGCTATATTCCCAAACTCCAAGTCTCACAGCACTTTTCCAGGATTTGAAGCTCTAACTCCAGCTTACACCAAGCTTTCCAGGGAAGAGACATCTGGGGTGTAGGACTTAATAAGTGGTATTCCATACCACTGAATTAGTGTCATTTCAATAATAATAAACAATGGATTCCCTTATCAGTTCCATAAGGGTAAATTTGGATTTCTCTGTATTTAACCCATCCTATTGTACAGGAGCAGCGAGCTGCCAACATGTAACGCTTGGGGAGCAGTTAGGGGTTCAGTGTCTTGCTCAAGAACACCTTGACATGCTTTCTGCAGGACCTGCAGGATCAAACCTGTAACCTTCTGATTGCCAGACGACCGCCCTACCGCCTGAGCTCAGTCAGCTCATGACTTCAGTCACTGTCTCACCCAAGCTATCCAGCATTTCATTCGCTCTTGCTCGTGTTTGAAGTCTTCTGCTGGTTTCTTCACATTGTTTCTCTTACATGCCCCTCGTCGGATTTGATCACTTGCTTGGAGTGAAAACCCCATTTATTTGAACTTTAGCTTTGAGCCTGTTTTGCCTTTCTGCTTGCCCATTGTCTGACTGGTTGCTTGTTCAGACTGACTCCCTTTGTACTGACCCCTGCATGTCTTTAAACTGTGACTCTAACCTCCCTGTCTCTGAGCAATGTATTTGGGTTCTCATCTGCCAAGTTTCCCTGGGAAATGTGACCGTAAAGTTCTTACAAAGTGCTGACTGGTATCCGGAGCAATCATAAACTTTTTCATTTGCCTATAGGGTTTCGATTGATTAGTACCCTTTGAATTTCTGCACTATAATAACAGTGAGAGCAGAAGTTGAGCAAGTTTTTCGCTGGGGTTGGGGATGATGGTGTCCTCAAAGGTGAAGAAAAACACCATCTCAAAACAAAAACAGAAGTGCATCCCACCTCTCAAAAATTTCTCCACTCTTTTTTTAAGAATGGAAACCGAAACTAGTTGTTCAACCATGATACTGAGTACTATGGCAGATGTGCACCAAATAGCCAAAACATTGAAACCACCTTAGGCCACTGCCATCAGGGAAAACCATCTCCATCAAGGGGTGTACCGAGTCTGTAAGTGTTTAGAGAGGTGGTACTGCCAATGTAACATCCATGTGAATGCCAGGGCCCAAGGCTTCTCAGCAAGACATTGCCTAGAGCATCACACTGCCTTCACCAGTCTGCCGTCTTCCTAGAGCATCCTGGTGCCATCTCCTCCCCAGATAAATGACACCCGGACACCTAGGGATCCAAATGATGTAAAATAAAATGGGATTCATCAGACCAGGTCACCTTCTTCCATTGCTTCATGGTCCAGTTCTGACACTCACATGCTCATTGTAGACACTATCAACAGTAGACAGGGGCTACACCAATACATATGCCAGTAAGCTCTGATGCATTGTATTCTGACACCTTTCTATTATAGTCAACATCAACTCTTTCAGCAATCACTCACCACGCCCTTCAATAAGCCTTGATCAGCCATGGCCGTGCTGCCAGTTCGCCAGTCGTCCTTCTTTGGACCACTTTTGTAAGGCACTAACCACTGAATACCAGTAACACTACACAGAGACCTGTCATTTTGGAGATGCTCTGACCCAGTCGTCTCACCATCACAAAACTACAACTTTCACTGGTGTAACTAGAGACAGTTTTAGTTGGTGATGAAGTAGAATGATGATACATTCCTATAGCTCAGCAGTAGAGCCTGCTTTGGAAACTGATTAGCCAGATACTGTGGGTTCAAACCCAGTGCAGGGTACCAATGTGCTATGCCATATATCTGGATGTTTTCTATTCTAGTGTTCTCACATGGTGATAATTGCTTTTGTGCTTACCGACACAATTGTGCCTGAATATACATGTGTCTGTGCACATGCATGTCCATGTGTCTATGCTGGTGTTCTTACAGGAATATGCTGTTAAACTCAAATGAATTATATGGTGTTAATATAAGCCAGCCCGCTGACAAGACAATGTACAAGCAGAAGGCTGATATAGGCTTTAGATGGTTCCTAGTACATTTATCTAATAGCTTGAAAGCTATTCACAAACATACACACATGCACATATACACGCAGACACAACATACACAGCTAAAAACACACCTGATCCATCCCTATGGCATTCAATCTGATTCCTTTTGACATCCTATCTGTATCCTACACCACTTTTATCCACCTTTCAACCGAAATTCGAGATTTCCTGCAATGATGTTCACACATCCCACTACCGGAGTCTGACAGTATTAATGCTGATAAGAAGACGATGACTCTTGACAAGATGAAGCATTCCATGTCCTAGAAACAGAAGCAAAACCTCTGCATGATGTATTTCAATAGTCTAATGAGTTTTAGGGGTGTGCACCGGTACATAAGAACATTTCTGAGGGAATTTAATATCACTGTGACAATGAAGTCTGATGATTGGACTTTGTTCCACTTCCTCTGTTTATCACACCCTTCCCCCTTTTCCTCCTATTTTTTCCTCTGTTGGAGCTCAGTGGGACAACTCAAGTGCCTGCACACTCAGGCTTCCTGCTGGTTAATTAGAAGTCAGAGAGTCAATTTGAGTGTATGTGTGTTCTCACCATGGCAAGAGCAATACCATTTGTTTAGAGTGACAGACGGACATTTTGTAAGTCCCAAGGCAATCAAATCCAGATCAAGGGAGGTGATGTATCTGCAGCAGGAACCAGGTGCTACATGCTGTAGATACGTCATACATACAAGCATTATATTACGTGTAACACAAACGGGTAAAACCAGGGAGGGAATGTGGGGTACAAGACGATTGTGGAGTAAGAGAAGGACAGAGATGGTGAAATAGAACAACCAGCCTATATAGGTGCAATGAACTGGCACAGCTTGCAAAGATGTAAATGGACTCATTCTAATACAGCACTTTTCTAGTCTAGCCTCCACTCAAATAGCTTTGTAACATGTCACTCATATTTACCAAGGATGGGGGATTAATTAATATTCTTTTCCTGACACCCCACGGTAGGATCAAACCCCCTACAGCCAACATGGAAATGTGTGTTCTATTGCTGAGCCACCACAGCCCCTAAAGATGTCAAACTACACAATCACTCCGTCCAGTCAGACAACAAGATAGGATACACAGCGATGAACAAAACTGAAAGACATATCCATACTTCCATCATCAACCACTTATCCAAACTTGGGTCGGAGTTATTCTGGACCCTACCTCCAAACTCATTGGGTGAAGGGCAGGGGCCGCTATTCAATCTCAGGGCGCGTGCTATTAGGGGTTCAGGGTGTTTCTCAAGGACACTTCAACACGCTTTCAGCAGGGGCCAGGGATTGAACCACGAATTTTCCGATTACTAGATGACCACCCTATCTCCTGAGCTACACATATGAAAAGCCATCACGTAGACAATAAAAAATAACAGTCGTTTGCAACCTTCTGTGTCTTATATAAGAACATATTTCCATTTATCAACTTATACCAATATTGATTAACTTGTAATCCCCTACAAATGTACAAACTTATTCAATTTCATCTGGTGCTGTCGGAGAGGTTTTAGCCGCGCGACAAGCGGATTGTCAGACAGTCCCCTGCAGAGCTGTCCTTCATGATACGGAGGTCAGAGTGTCAGAGTGCATACCTAGAAAGACAAGCTACAGACCCACACTTTGTGATCCAGACCTCATCTCTTTCCAAGTACAGGGCCGGAGTTTTGACCAGAAGATATTCATGCATAAGTGGATGATTGACAGACTGACAGACCAAAATTACCAGGGTGCTTATCCACTACCTTTTCACATTTACACTGAGTAATTTTTTTACAATTAATTTGAAATATTTAATGCATAAGAGGAAAAATTAACATAGCTGTGTTTGGCTTGTTTTCCGTTGTGAGCTCTCTCTCCTGTCCGTGAATGGAGAGGTGTCTTTTCCCTTATTTTGCTCCTCAGACTGTTATAGTCCGTATCCCTCATCTTAGCTCTCTCATAGCAGTACGCTTTATTTGTTCCCATCCTTTATCTCCTCATGGAGAACAGTAGATAATCTGCTATGCTGTGCCATTCAGGTGCATATGAGGTTCTACGATGTGCCATTATTAACGAATACGTAATGAGCTTCATGAATTAATGACACTTTAAATTCAACAGACACTTGAACATGGGGATGGTAAATGGACCTGTTCTTATACAGCATTTTTGTAGTCTAGCAACCACTCAAAGTGCTTAACAATGAATGCCTCACATTTGCCGAGCTATGCAGCAGGACACAAACTCACAACGCCTGTCTCCCAGGTGTGTACTGTATACATTTTTAGTTATTAATACTTTTATATTAGTACATGCAAGAACTGATCACCTCTTAAAGTGAAATCTACTTTTAATGACCTTCATCGTTTTGAAATTCAACTATAACTTAAACATATAAGACTAAGTTTTGTTATTATTTCTAGAAAATTTCAGCTTTTTAACCCGACAGTCAGTTTTAATGGCCTTGATGGTTATATCAGAAATCTATAGTCCATAGAGGAGAGTCTGTATTCAAGGCTAAAAAGATACTGTTGAACAATAGTATTTAAATTTAAATACGTTCCTTTGCATTAAATTTCAAATTTATTCTGCAATTTTATGCTTAACCATTATTAGCAGCTTAAGATAAAAAAGTTAATTAATTACAATTCATCACAGAAAGCTGTGCACTTAATTAGATCCATTTTAATCAATCATCAGTCCTAACACACTGTGTGTATATATACACACATGCACACTTACACACGTGTTATAATCAATTTGGTGCAGGTCTGAAAATTCAACCTTTACCAAAGACATTTTGTTTGCTTCCATTTGATCCGTCTGCTCTATATTAGATCAATATTGGGCATAGTTTTTGATGTGTCACCTGACTCAGAAAACAGACATTGCTCACGTTACTTTCTTATGTTCAGTTAAATAATATATTGACATTGAAAGCTCAAAATATCATTTAACTATTATATATAACAGATGAAATATTAATGACATAATCAGGTGTTGACTAATAACCCTAGCTTTATTTGCATGTAGTGACACAGCCACACTACTGTGAGTAATGCATGGCACAAGTGTGCAGTTCCAACAAAGAAAACAGCTCTCACACTGGAGCAAGGTTAGTATTGACAAAATCCATTACATCTCACTAAGCATTAACATCGCAAGACGGGTTCAGGCCCATCTGAGTGAAAAGGACAAGATGCAACATGCAGTCATTGATAGCCCACACTGTGCTTTTCCTCCAGAAAAACATGCTGTTGTAAATAGCCTCATTAGTGTTTTCCGTTAACCTAAACCTACTGAGCAGGGCCTTCGCCTGGATGCTGGGCCGTGGCCCTTCTCAATCTGATTTGAAAAATAGCCCACAACCACCTCAATCTGCAAAAAATCCACTTTTACTAGTAGAATTGGGACTAGTGAGGACAATTTGTTGGCTGAAAATGTTGGGGTTTTTTCTTTGGTGCACCAGCGAACATCAAGGGCACTCAAAGAAACTAGAATTATTTTTCTGAATGCCTCCTGCAGCGTCTTTGTGACACTGGCTCGTTCCATCTGAGCCAGGCCTCTAGCTTCACACCAGGATCAACATCCATGGTGAGTCAGTCAGCAACTGCCAATGCCAAACCCCAGCTAGTTGTTAGCCAACCGAGAAATCTCAGCTTGTCTGAGTTGGAGCAAGTGGAATCTCTGGTGGAGAAAATTCCATCCAAGGGTCTCAAGAGCATCCTTTGGAACCAGGTCCACCAACAGTCCTCTTGGCTACATCTTGCCATTAAGCATAAATGGGGCTGGTCTAGAGAGTAAGGTTGACGCCGCGCAAGTCTCCCTCACTGAAATCCAATTTCCTCGTGCAAGTCAAAGCACCTCACTTCCAGAGATGTGCTATGGTCCTCATCAACTATGATGGATGAATAAGAGACCATTTATCTATCCAACCATCCATCCATCCATCTATCTATTGACTAGCTGATAGTGAGTGAGACACAGACAGACAAGAGAGATGAGGGACTATACAGTGCTCTAGATGACCACATCCTCCAATATTCATCCATGTGTTCCATGCACATTCCTATATAACCATGAGGCCAGATGAGCCTCCCTGCGGAGAAAGGAACTAAAACACTTGGTAGCATAGCATTCATTTCCAATAACACACAATCTCCTGATATGAGAGAGAAAGAGAGAGAGAGAGAGAGAGAGAGAGAGAGAGAGAGAGAGACTAGAAAAGGAGGTCTTGCTTGCGTATTACAATGAGCAGACCCCCTCAGAAGGAAGGCCAAGTGGCCCATTCTCTTTCCCCATCAATAGCAGGGTTTTTTAACAGCTTGATGAGAAACTACCATAAACAGGAAGCAAATGTGAAATTGTTTTTCACTCCACACAGATTCCTATCAGAATTGAATGAACAAACAAGCGTTCTCACAATGACAAAAATCATGGCTGCAAAACTTCTGAATCAAACCAAAATGTTGAGCTGAAATCACTGGAAAAATCATCAAGAGGAGATTAAGATGAATCTAATATCCCTTTCAATTCCTCTTTTCTCTTGCCATCACTTATGTAATTTTTAGTGCAGTTTAGGAACTAAAAAGCCAGGGATGGTGGGATCAAACCCACCACAGAGCATCCAGCCTTAATTCCTGAGATTGAGTGGTGACCTGTCCAGGGTGTTTCCTTACTTTTCACCCAATGAGCACTGGGATAGGCTCCAGCATGACTCTGCAACCTGACTTCGCATAAGAAGTTGATGATGGATGAATGGATGGATGGAGCCTGGCGAATAGGCTTCATTACTTAAAAAGAATCATGATTAAGGAATGAGATTGTGAAAAGTTGTTATAATAATTGCTGATTATAAAAAAATATTTCAGTTAATTGATTCATTACTTGAATTAACGTAACCGACTTGGATGGCTGTGCAGTGGAGTGCAACTGAGAGGGCTTGATTCTGTCTTAACCAAAAACAACAGACTAACTGACAAGTCTGATGTCTCCAATGGGTGCTATAGGTTCTTGGTTACCATAGCTGCAAAGTGGATTCTCTTATGAAGAAATAAGACCGCTCTTGTGCAGTGCTGCAGTCCACAGTGCAGTCTAGTGGAGATGAGGAGAGACATGGTTTACTGCCAAGTACAAATGTACTGCACACCAAGAGCCAACACGTTTTGCAAAACTCGGCAAGACCGAAGATCAAGCAGAATTGAGACTTTTACTATAATATCTTTTTTTTTAAATCAATAAGTACATCTGTATTTGTACCGACTCTCTCTTCTCAGGGCAAAGCGCAACACTATAGGTGCTATCAGATATATAATGATGACTATAATTATGTCTAACAATCGGATTTTGCTGGGTTGACCTGGGATACCATGCTCACCTCTCTGCTTATCTCAGTTTTGTTACAAGACTATAAAACTATTAAAGTAAAACTAAATTTATGGTATAACATATTCTGACCATTTTTATCATTAGCCAGCTTAGCGAAATATAACTCACTTGCTCAACATACTGCAGATTAAATAAATATCTGACTGCACCCCTGCGTCCATGACCACCACCACTCTAATCCCATCTGTGCCAACAAGTTAACAGCATGGACATGTGACATCTAAACTCAGAAATTTCCAATTTGAAATAACCAAGTTCTGAATGGTCTCAAATGCAGCGTAAATCCATAAGCGCAGAAGAGATTTTCCCCTCAAGGAACAATGAGGTACAGCTTACAGATGACGTTTGGTGACTACAGTGTGGATGAATCCATTCAGTTTAAGTTTTAGGCTTTTCGATGAGGGACTTTCCAGGATTGAATTATATTGAGCTCATCTGTAGAGTCTGCTTAAATTCTTGGTTTCCAAAGATCACAGCGAATAGAAATAATAAGGAGCAGCAAGAGTAGGAATGACAAGTCCGGGCCAATGTGTGGTCCCATTATAGCATTTAAGACATGTCTCCTATGACAAAAAGGAAAATATATGTTAAAATAAGGGACAGAATGGAGTTTGGAAGCCATTACAAGGAACAGGAGAGGAGATGTGACTCCTGGGACAGATGGTGATGGGTCACAGGGGGTGCAGTAATTGAGGACCTGAGTGCAGACGAAGCAACAGCTGCAACAAAAGGTTTGAAATGAGGAAGACACAAGGTTACATGTTGGGTTACATGAAGCCAATGTGATAACATGATGGTGACATGGCATTGCTCTAATGGTGAGCAAACTTAACAGCCAAACCTGAATACACAGAAACCTGATTGAACCAACACCAGCTTCGAGGCGAACAAGTAACAGAGAAAAACTGGACACGACTAATGACATGACATGTCGGAACCAGGGCTTGAGTGGCCAGAACCGGGAGCAGCCATGATAGTGATAAAAGGTTGAATTTCCTGCCGGAGCCTATCCCAAGGCCCAATGGGTGAAACACCCTGGAAACTTCACCATTCAAGTGCAGTTTAGGGTTCAATGTCTTGCTCAAGGACATTTTGATATGCTTTCTGCAAGGGATGGGCCAGGGATTGATTGATTGCTCTCTCTCTCTCTCTCTCTCTCTCTCTCTCTCTCTCTCTCTCTCTCTCCCTCTCTCTCTCTCTCTGTCTTTATCTGTCTCTCTCTTTCTCTCTCTCTCTGTGTGTGTGTGTGTGTGTGTGTGTGTGTGTGTGTGTGTGTG
>OMLC01042436.1:0-22769 GCA_900302585.1 Regalecus glesne
TATACAGGCAGTCAGTCATTAATTTTTGCCTCTCAATAAATTTGTCTAGCCTGCTAGTAAAGACTTCTTTTAAAGCATCTGGGAGTATTGGGAAAGTAAAGAAATAGGCCTGTCATTTGTGAATTGTTGTCGATCCCCATTTTTTCATTGAGGTGTATCTTTTTTCATTTTCAGTTGCTTATGAATTCACCAGTTTTAAATGACAAATTACATATGTGTTAGTGGTTTCGCAATACCATCAATTAATGTGTTTGACTATTCAATTTCATGCAAAGTTTTGGTCTTATGATATTTATGATTTCCTTTTCTTTAACCACTCTTAAGAAAAATCTTACTTAGATTTCTAGGGCTACAGTCATCATCAGTCTCCTCTTTGACTGTTTCTGGGTCATTGATTTTTTTCTGCCAATTTCAGTCCCACATTCAGAAATTATTTATTGAAGCCACTAATCACATCATCCATATTGCTAATGGTCTAAGCCGATATCGGTAAAATACTTAGGGTAACTTGAGTAATTTCTAATAATGCTGTTGAAGACAGTCCATGTACCTTTAATATTATTTTTGTTATTCTTTGATATCTGATTATAATATTATTTCTTAAATATGCTCATAAATGGTCCATTTTTGCATGTTAGGAGTAGTCTCCACAGTCTACTGGTGGGCATGGAGCTAGATGGAGCGTGGGGGATTGAGGCCAGATGTCCTTCCTTATGCTGTGCTGGGATAAATTTGTAATTCCAGGTCCATCGTTCCCCAGGTGTTCTCTCTACCGTTAAGCTACTGCAACCTAGAGTATTCTTTCTTACATATCCTCATAGTATTAGTTAACTTATTTTTGTATTTTGTACATTTCTTATCGGCCTCTTTAGTTCTGTGTGTGAATTTTCTGTCGAGAGTTTTCTTTTTGCAGGATTTTGTAATCCCTTTGTGATCCACTATCAGTATATTTTTGTTTCCTACTGTATTGTTGTTTTGATTTTTCCCCCGATTTGAATATTTTTAAGAATGAGTCATATGCTTTGTCTTCATCTTCTTCATCATGTGTTATTCTCCAGTTTTGCATTACTAATTCAGTTCTAAATGAACTCATTGATTTGTCTGCCCTGACTCACTTGGATTTCAAGTTATTGGCAACCTCGCCTTTCTTCTAATTATTGTCATAGACTACAAAAACTGGCAAATGGTCACTGAGGTTGTTTACCAATAGCCTAATCTCTGTATTGTCTTCCACAACATTCGAACATGTTCTATTAAGGGGACACATGTGATGTAAATCTGCTAGGCTAAGTGGTTTTGGGATATGAGTTGCTGCTAGATACATTGCATTGATTAATTATCATTTTATGATTATTTGAATTTAACAGATCTGCATTGACATTCCACAAATGAACGTTAACTTTTTCACTGTTTTGTCAATTTCATCCATCCAATTCTTTAATATTTTACTGCTAAACCCCAGTGTCACACGCACACACATATGTATATATATCTATATGTGTGTGTGTGTGTGTGTTTGTGTGTGTGTGTGTGTGTGCTCACAATTACAGCTCACAATGGTAATTTTGTGATTTTTTTTCATACAGATTTCTTTTGTAATGCACATCATCAACTACGGTTTTCATGCTTTCCACCACTTTATGATTGAAGATTTTATCCACTAAGCCACACCCCCTCCTTTCTTCTTCCTCTCGTTCATATATATCAGTTGGTATTCATTCAACTCAAAGTCAACAGCCCTCTCAGGGATGAGCCAAGTCTCTGATATAGACATTATATTGTACGCTGTCTTTAATTGACTTCAATATTCTTTGATGTTTTGAAAACTGGCACACAGGATTCTGCTGTTATAGTGGATTATTGATCTTTTATGATCAGATTTAACCTTAATCTTAAACTGGTAATCTGTGTAATAACAGAGATGATGTTAAAGAAATTGTTTTCTGGATTGATATCCTTTTCCATGTCCTGTGATTTATTATTAGTATATTCCAGAGTTTCCAATCCCGGTTTGTCATATGCTGTGATCCTACAAGTTTGCTGTTCATCATTATCTCCAGACGGAGATGAGTGACTTCTTTCAGCATTTGTCTTGGATAGTTTTATGCACTGTATTTGTTGAGTTTCTCTTAGCAGCATAGCTCAGGAGGTAGGGTGGTTGTCTACTAATGGGAGATTGATGGTTTGATCCCTGGCTCCTGCAGAGAGCATGTTGAGGTTAAATGGATAGGTTAAATGTAGTGGATGAATTCCACCGGCCTTGGACGTGGGGTAATAGAAAGATACTTCACCTTTAAGCTTTTCACCTCGTTGGGTTATTGATTTCGACTCATTGGTACCTGTCCGTATCTCTGATGATGAGCATGTTGGCCTCTTCTGGTGTTCTGTTCAGTTCCATGTAGATTTTGCAGTTTGACCATGTGACTCTTATCTTCCTCTGCAGTCTCAGGAGGCGTGTCTTTCTGGGGATGTCTGCATGATTTTTAGCCAGATGGTCATTCAAGTAAACGTCTGATCCCTTCAGATTTTGTCCTTGCCTTGGCAGCATGTCTTTATGTTCCCTGTTTTAAAATCTTATTCTCATGGCCAGCTTATCCCTTCAGCTTTTCTGAGGGAGAGGGTGAGATGGCTCAATGTTGTTAATGCCCACTTCAATTCCCTTAGCAGTCACTTGTTGCTCCATAGAAATGAAATCTGACTCGCTGAATTCCCCACTATTCCTCGTCGTCACTGCCCGGGCGAATGACCGGGCTTTAGTCTCCATCCCAGTGACATTCACGTCGACTCCTCCGAATCAGCCACCCAGTCCTCCAGGAGGACAGTCATCTTCTCCTCCTCAGTGTTTTGTAGCCTCAGGGCTTTGACATCTTCCATCAGGTCTAGACTTGTTTATTTTTTTTTGCCGCAGTCTGACCGCTGCAACCTCCTCCATCAGAAAGTCGAGCAATCTTTTTATCTGACAGTCTGGATTTCTTACTTTCAGCTGAGACCCGGGACTGCTGCCCTCTGATACAGATCTCTCCTCCCAATTACCAGGCCCTCAATCCCCATAGGCTCACTGGTCCTGATGGGAGTATTCAAGTTATTTCTGAGAATAATTTGATTTGTAATCATTTTACATGGATTATTGTCAATACCTTGAATCACTTCCCATTAAAAAGTGATTGTGAAATCTCAGTTTGTGGCTTTTGCAAAAAGAACTCTCTGGACTCTCGACTTCAGCGGTCATGATGGTGCTATGGCTGGTGATTTCAATGTGCAGATTGACAACCTCTCAGATTCTCTTGCAGCCAACATTCTAGATTTTACTAACTACCTCAGCCTCGTTCAACCTGTGTCCAGCTCTGATCTTGTTTTTACCCTTTCTCTGACCCTCAAATCTTCTTCCATTTTCGATTCTGTCTCTCACTAAAAAGGGCATTGTTTTTGACACCATGGTTGAGTCTTCTGCTCAACCCCAGAAGTACACAGCACACAGTTCTTCAGTGACAACTCCGCAGCTACTTTTTAACCCCTTTTCTCTGATTTGTATACTTCCTGACCTAACTCGTCCAATTTTAATGATCTCATTACCTGGTTCATTGATCAGTTTGCTTCTGCGCTAGATACCACACCTCCCTATGCTACCAGGTCATACTTGGTCTCATCCTTTTTTCAATCCACATATTCCCTGGAGGCAGTCTGGTTGGTCAGTTCAGTTCCACATCTCACCACTGCTTATCTGATGACGTGCAGTTCAGTTAAGTCAGATGATTCCGATTCTGTCTGCTGATAAATGGTCGATTAACTTGTTCCTGTGTAGTACTCTCCTAGTCTAGTGACCACTCAGAGCACTTGGTCGCTAATAAGGATTGGATGTAACTCGATTTCCCTCGGCTCAATTCAGACAAAACTCAGATTCTACATATTGGTCCTGATAAGTTCGTCTCAGAAGTGAAACCATGTATCCGCCCTCTGGCCGACAATGTCCCTGGATATGACAAAAAGAGGTGAATCGGTTCAACTGGATCAGAAGTGTATTCAGAATAAACATATGCAGTTTGAATAAACTTCTGATCCAGTTGAACTGATTCACCTCTTTACAAAAAAAGCCTTACCTGGATTATTGAGCATGCATCAAGACGTCCTTAGATACGATGTCAGAGTCCTCTTTTTCAGGTCCTCCATATACAGGTTGGCTACTATAGGGGAAATTCAGGGGCCCATAGCACACCTACTTCTGCCTACAGTACTGGTGGCCCCTGTATGTGACATACGTGGACTGAAGGCAGAGCTTCAGGCCCAGACACACTCAATCAGTGTTGAGGCTGGTTGTTTAGGTTGGGGTCATCATGTAATTTCATGCAGACCACCTCCACGGCCTCATCAAGAGGAATGCACATGAAGAGAGACGTAACATCATAAGAGATCATTTTGTTTCATCTCCCTTCATGATGATGTCGCTGACCTTATTCACAAATGCCTTGGTGCTCAGAAAAGATGTTCATTACTGCCTACCACCGGGTCGAGAATAGATGCCAGAAACTTAGAGATGTCATAAGTGACAGAGTTAATCACACAATGGGCTGTAATGCGACATCTTGTTAGTAAACTTATCTTATGTAAACCATACAGGCTAGGTGAAGTTTCCTCTTGGTATAATCTATGGCACAACATTCTGTCAATAGCATCGTCCTGTTCTATCAGCTTCAGACAGTCTATCACCTTTTTTCTTGCAACCATAGTCAGATCTCATTTCAGGGGTTCATAAGTATTTATGTTGCTCTGTAATGTCAATTTGACTTATGACTAGTCAGACAGAATATAACCCGGTCGTCAGTCAATGACTATCTGTACCTCGTTGGGCTGAGAGACTGACTGACATTGACGGGGAACTGCTGCTGGATTACTTTGTATAGAGATGACCTTGATGGGAATTCATTTCTATCTCCCCCTCTTTCACTCTCTATCTATTTCTCTCTGCCTATCTATATTTGCTTTTGAGTGTTTGTGTCTTGAAGATGAATGACCTTTTTTAAATGGCTTGTTGATATTTTTTAACTAACAAAACGTTATTCTTAAATTATATAAATCAAATCTCTTCCTGATTTGTATTTAAAGTTTGAATAGGGAAATTATTAAAATGTGATGTAAATGAAGGCTCTTTAAAAGTCAAGGTATCTCTGTGAAAGACAAACCACATGAGTTATTGTGATTTGTTTGTGTTTGACTATTTATCTACTTGTGTATGTTTTGCAGGTGGTTGTTGAATTTCTAATAAATTAAAAGTTATCTCTCCATTATATATGTCTGTCTGTCTGTCTGTCTGTCTCTCTATCTCTCTTATTCTCTCCGATTTTTCTTGGAATAATGAAATCCTGAGCTTGTTGTAATGTGAGGTATAGATAAAGTTTTATCCAGAAGCTAATATCTATCAGTCGCTCTATATATACGTCATGCTGGGAAAATGGCTGGCTGAGGGTGGCGAATGTAAGCAGTTTGAGTTGTTTTTTCATGTTTTTCGGATTTCCCTTTGTATTCTTCATCAGCCATATAATCAGGTGAGTTGTCTTAATACGTTTAGTTTGACGGTGATTTCAGGATTTGGATGTTCCTCGCCAGGACCCAATATGATGGTGGAGGAGGGTTTGTTTTCTGTTTGGGAGTTTGACTAAGCAATTTAGTGTCTACTTGCGGGACGAACAAGGCTTTGGCGGTATTTTTCCAAAGCAGGGGCTTCATGTTAGTGATGTGATTGAGGGTGGAATAGCTATCAGCAGTGCTTAGTTTGTAAATCTTGAGGCGCAGGAGCAAAACATGCTCCTGTGACAGAGGCAACAAAAGCCTCTGAGAGGTCCCGGAGCTAGCCTGAGCTAGCTCACAACGATCCTCGTTTCGGGTGTTCCGCCGTTCACATGTAATGAGCTGTGGGAAAATGAACACCGGAGTTTGACAAATTCAAACCTGTCTTGTCACGCTTGTCAGGCCCTGAACCTGAAACACGTTCGTTCACTCCGGAGACAGGTGCTTTGGAATCTCCAACAAAACTTAGTTTAGTTTAACGTAGAGTTGGTTAAACACGGGTATGGCTCGCAGATGGTTATATACTAGTCAGGGCAGAAATGTTGTGAGATTGGTGATGAGCTGCCGTAAGCGTTTAGCATGTCTGCACAAACAGCTAGCAGAGGCACATACCGCAGGCGCTAACCTTCCCCCATCAGGGGAGAGAACCGAGTCAGACCATCAGCCTGTCCCTATAATTGTTGATGAGGAAATAGGCACTAGGCCTGTGCTCTGTGCCGGGGGCAGAGCTTGCAGGGACACCTGCAGCTGAACAGACGACTGCATCCAGACGTTTAGCAGCGACTGATGAATGTGCAGTGGTAAGGGACAAAGTATGAAGGGTGGAGGTAAGCCTGCTTAAACGAACACTGACGGTGTTGAAGATCAGAGTTCTCAACCTTTAATAGCCCAGGGCCCATTTATGATTGTTAAATAATTCTGAGGAGCACCTTCCCATATAAATGGGGGATCAAAACATAATTTGACAAAAAAAGGAGGAAAAAGATAAACTGAGCTGTAAATGTGTTTTGCCACTTTCAGCTGTAATGACCAAAATAAATATGTTGGTTACCCTCAGTGAAACACTTGCACTTTGTTTTGGGAAATAATGAGATCATTTGCGATGGGATAGGTTAGAGGCTGAAATACAGAGTAATATTCAAATTTGCTTCAGTTTGTTCCTTGCCTTTGATTTTTGTGACAGCCACATTGGAAAATCCTGACTCACAAAAATAAGTGGTGGTAATTGACTCATCCAGATGTATAGCAAAGCATGGACTTGTTTTTATTCTTTCTTTTATGACTACGATTCAGAGTCTGATAGTGTGTCAGTTGGTGGAACATACAGCAGCTGCACGTTCTCTGGAGAACGTGCATGTTTTTGGGATGAAAATTTTACGACATCAGTTAAAGATTCTTAACAAACTGTTATTTCGATAATGCAGAGAAGTTAATTAGGTCTGTTGATCATCTGCAGAAACTGTTTGGTTTTGAGCTGCTAGATGAGGAAAATGTAGTTGGCTCAAGAAACGCGTCACAGCCTCAAGAAAGACAACAAAGGGGAAAACTTTAATAAGGACCAAAGTTGTGAAATAAATCATGATCATGCAGCACCGGGTGCTCCATTCTTTTTTTCTGGTTCATGCCAGTCTGTCTCTGTGCCTATCTTTTATTCTGTTCTACTCATCTTATGCAGGAGCTCAGGGTTGGATCTTTTTATATCGGTGGTGGGAGGGACAGCTGTAAGAGAGCTTTACTGGCCGAGTTTGTGAGGCGGTAAAAGATTGATGGGGTTTTTCTGTAGTAAACTCATAGTGAGCAAAGTAATGAGATAGATTGGGGTTGGTGGTGGGAGGGGCTATATACACTCATCCATGGCACCTCCCTAAGTAGGCGGGTTGGGGGGTAAAAAGTGCTGCTATCTAAAAAATTATCCAGGGATTTGTCATCCTGGAGCTGTTTAAGAGTAGATGTCTGATTATAAGGGTCGAAATTGAAAGTGGCTTCTCTGCTTGGTTAATGTGTAGGCCCCAGTTCAGGGGGCTGAAAGATTAGCCTTTCTCTGTATTTTGAGGGATGAGTTGCAGAAGTATGGTCTGGAGCAGCTAATCATAGATTGAGATTTGACCTGTACCACTGATTTCACCATAAACAGGACAAGTGAGGAACATCATCGGGTCCCTTTGGCAGAATAGTTCATTGTATTTGCTAGACGCCTGGGGATCACACTATTGTTCCAATTGGTTTTACTGATCACTGTTTCATCCCTGAAGTTAGCCTATACTGGCATTTCAACAAGTTGCTTTGAACAGTTTTGGGTCTACTGGCCAAGTGAAAAAGTGAATTTCTTTGAGGTAGTGGTGGGAAGTGGACATGATACATATTCACATCTTGTCAGCAGTATACATCTCACTCCATTGCTAGGATTAAAGCAGCAGTTCAGGAGCTGGAGGACACTATTAAGGATGAGTGTGCTATGAACAGTAATCTAGACGTTAGTGCTGATGGCCTGCTGCAAGCAAAAAGACTGGAGCTCAGGACAGTCAACAGGAGAGAGTAAAAGGAGCCCTTCACATATTTTGTTTCCTCAACATTAAAGACATGCTTATGCATCCTCAATAATCCAAGTAAGGAGATCACAATAAAAGTTGAATTGGTTCATCTAGACACCGCATTTATAGAGATTTTTCATCACTTGATGAAACGCATCATTCACTAAAGACGTGGATGCTCCGAGCTCTTTCTTAATCAGTATGGAATAGACCGTAGACAGGAGCAAGCCGATGACATCCCAAAGCTCCCCGGCAGCAAGGTGATGACCAATCCAAAAGAAGTGAGCAGTCCAGCTGTGACAGGCCTATAGCCCTTCTACGCCTCCTGAAGGCCTCCACGGAGCTTGCTGCTATGGCTTGTTTATGACTGATTGAGGAGCGACCATTTTGCAACAGCTTCATTCAGGCCCGGACCCTAGCCAGTATCAGACCTTTTTTGAAGAAGTCAAGTTTCGTGAAGCTGGGACAACGGCTGACACCTACCCGGACCCTGGAGCAACTCGCCAACAGCAGATCCAGATTGTTGAATCTCATTATTGAGGAGGTATATGCATTGCTTCCATAGTACCGGAGGACATTCATGAAGGAGAACCATGCACGAGCTAGCTGGCCAGTGGTAGGAGGATGTGGAATATAGATGTTTGCAGTTGACGCTCTTAATGTGGCGGCCCCCTTGGGTTCACAACCCCATGGCTGGATACGTTTGTGGACCTTGGACAAAAGGAAACCTACATCCTACGTATCAACGTGAGGCCTTTTCAGTCTCTGCAGGCCATGAAAGCATCAAGGTGTACTGAGTTCATTGGCCCACACTTTTTCCTAGAAGGCTACTGGTGATCCCTGTACAAGCTACCTGCTAAAAAAATGGTCAGCTGACCTCCAGTGGAGACTTGTGTAGAGTGAAAGTGCCAAACTGACACAGGGCACACCTGGATCCTGATCCTAGGGAGCCATGTCTGTTTTGTTCACCATGTGAAACTCTTTGCACATCTTTTCGTCAGGTGTTCTAGGTTGGTAGGTGGGTTTCAGTTGTTAAAGGGTTGGGATTTAGCCTTAGGGAAGGCTTTTTTTCTTCTTTTCAGTTGTTTGTCTATGGTCCCAAAAGCCTAGCCAGGAATAAAGGTAAACACACATTTGTAAAGTTCATATCAGCTACTGCCAAATTAGCCATCTGGCTGAGCCGTAAGAACCAAGCCTGGGCAGTTGGCTGTGTGTACGCTGTGCAGGTTCTTACAGGACTGCTGAAGGCTTGGCTCAGGGTGGAGCATACATGCTACACAAGGGTAGACAATATGCAGGCTTTCAGTCTCTCAGGGGCAGTAACGAGAGCATTGTGCTCAGTGGGAGATGACAAGGACCTTGTTTTTCCTTTCTAGTTGGTGTAATGAGGGAAAGTCCTTCCTGTTGGCTTTTTTATCGTTATTTCTCACTTGGTCTATTCGAGTTGATGTCCCTTTGTTGGTACATCAATTGTATTGCTTAATAAAGGGTTTTATAAAACCAAGTCTCTCTCTCTCTCTCTCTCTCTCTCTCTGTCTCTATCTCCTATTGTGAAAGTGTTCTCGTCGGTTCTGATGCGTTGGCCACATTTGATGAAATTGCTTTGATTTATACAAGGGTTAGTTATGAAATTAGTTTAAATCGTAAAACAGAGGCATGATGCTGGACGCTTCACTGCAGAAATCCATTGTGTTTGGCATTTTTTGCTGTAATTCTGACTTGTATTAGATTGCGATATCTGGCTTGTGTGTGCGGGCGTGCATGTACGCGTGCATGTGTGTTTGTTGTCATTATGACTGAAGTACATGATGTGCGGTGCCTGAGAGGGAAAAAACGGTGTGTAATTGTGCTGTTATGTTGAGAGCTATACAATGCCATTAAATGTCACAGTGTGAATATGAACTCCTATAAATTAAAGGATACTCATGGCTGGTTTTACGGTCCCTCAGTTTGCCACACTAGCGGAAAGCGTTTGGGAGCCTCCATTTAACCCTTTTAAACACAACAGTTCTCTGGGGAACTGTAGGCTATCGTTTATCATGTTCTTTGAGGAACGCTTGTTTCCAGCATCATCTGGAACCACATTGGGTGCTCCAAAAGATGTTTTCCTAACCGTCGGATGCCTAGTTCATATATACATGGGTATTTTTTAAAGAGGGTTTTTCCTCCATCATAAAAAAAAGCACCCACACACACTCTGTTTAAAGGAAAATCTGTCCATATGAAAACGTAATAGCACAAGGTTACTCAACACAATGAATGTGCTGTTAAGAGCATGCCAAACCAACAGACAGTGATATAACCCTTGACGATAAAGCCAATCACACGCCTGGAAAAGGCAACAACAATCCCTAAACTCGGTTTTCCTCATCTGCACGTCTACACTGAAAATAGATTTGCTAAAAATGTTTAGTCTGGAAGGATTTTTTCCAAAAGATCTCTTTTCAGTGAGCTAGAATAGAGTTTGCATCTTGATGAAAGGCTAAGACATCCATCCATCCATTGTCATCCGTTTAGCTGAAATTGGGTTTCGGGGGAACTGGAGCCTATCTCAGTCCTCATCGGGCGAAAGGCTGGGACATACCCTGTATAGGTCGTAAATCTATCACAGGTTAGAGCAGTTAGGGGAACAGTGTCTTGCTCAAGGAGACCTCAACACGCTTCTCTGCAGGTGCAGGGATCGAACCTGCAACCTTCCAATTGCTAGACGACCGCTCTACCCACTGATCCATGCCACCCCTAGGCCAAAACCTGTTTTCAAAAATACCCATGTACACGTGGACCAGGCATAAGGTTGGTCAAGGAACGTGAGCTTATTTGAGAGCATGAGGCTTGTTATTATTGCCACTGCAACTACTACTACTACTACTACTAATACTACTACTACTACTACTAATACTACTACTACTACTACTAATAATACTACTACTACTAATACTACTACTAATACTACTACACCAAATGATTACAAAGCCAAATCAAATTTAATTAGAGGACACTTTATGTAGCTATTTTTTCTTTGATATATTAAGAATTTAAAGAAGAATACAATCATGAAATGGCATAATAATGGCAAGCAAAGTATCATAGGTTTGATTATTTTTAGGGATTTTTTTAATTTAAAAACAACAACTGGCCACCAAGAGAGGTATCTAGCCTTAGTGCCCAAGCTTCATCTTGGTCCATGTCAAGCCCCACAACGTGGGGACTAATTGCAACATGCAAAAATTGACCTTATTAATAGAAAAACAATAAATAAATGAGAGATCCTAACACATAAATAAGCAATAAATTGACTATTATACAAAGAAAATTTTAAAAAATCAAATAGACAAAGTAATTAATAATAAGCAAGACCTTTATTTGTAAAATCAGCACTGAAATTGGTATCAAATTTCTAAAGCATTTAATTACATTTACTGGGACACTCTTAACCACTAAATGAGTCATTTCACTGCCATCACAGAAATCCCCAGTTAGAATTTTGACAGTTAAATATTTATTTAAATTCTTTACCAAGTCAAGATACATCTGTCAGATTTACAAATGCTAATAAATAATAGCTGTTCCAGAATTTAATAGGGATAAAATGAAACCCTCTGAGGGTTTTTTAGATTTGAGAAGTAATCTGAATATATTTTTCCAACATTTTTTTTGATAAATTCATAAAATCCCCACGATTTCTCCATCCTGTCCCAGAGAAGTATCCTCCCACATCAATATATGACCCCGACCAACCACATAAGAATAATAGTCATGATCCATCCTCCACCATCGATTTTTAACTTCTCTCGCTCTCCTGTGCAGACCTGAAATTTAAAAAAATACAAGAAAACTTTACATCAATATCAACAACCAAATCAAAGTAGTCCTTTAAACTTCTTGAAAAAAGAGGGGATGCAGTGGACTATTGAAACCAATAGGCCAGTGCAAAATAGGCTTTAAAAGCCAATCTCTATTATAACGTGTTTGAATGAAACCTGACCCTATTTCTAACATGCGTCTGTTTCGATAGCTGATGTGAATTCTCTGGGAAGACATTTCAAATATTGATTTGAAAACATCTTCACTTTCTGGAGTCCAAGGGAAAAACAAACATTGATGGAACTACTGTAATACTGCCCTTCTGTGAGATGGTAACGGTTATGACTTGAAGAATAAAAGATCATCTAACATAAATAACACGTATCTGTACATTAAAAGCATGCTGAGGGAGAAGAATCCCAAAGGGTGACATTTCCCCGTGTGTCTTCAACAAATACAAGGATGCAGCCACGTGTGACTTTGGTATAAGCTGAAAATTAAAGTTAAAGTGTTTTCTTTGTCACACGGCCAAGGCCACTGGAATTGGCTCACTGCATTCAACCCATCATCCTATTGTATAGGAGTAGTCTTTGGAAGCACAGCGCTCAGGGAGCAGTTAGGGGTTCAGTGTCTTGCTCAAGGACACCTCGATATGCTCTCTGCAAGGCCCAGGGATCAAACCTCCAATTTCTGATTTTTAGATGACAATCTTACCTTCTGAGCTATGCTGCCCCTATATAATTTTGAACTGTTTATCATGGGCGGACTACGATCTTCTGGCTTATCATGGGCTACTTGATGTTGGAAGACCCGTGTTTGAGACGGGTGGGGTGCTTTCCAACCATTTCCTCAATCTACTTGTTCGTCCCAGACCAAAATATCATGTCCCGGGCCTTCTGCTTACACTTCTCTATGCCCACGTCTCCCTTATGTATTTGGGATAACATTTCTGTGTGCAGTGAGGTGGTGGTGATATTTTTCTTCTCCTTGAATATTAGGTCATTCATTTGTGGCAGTTCATCCTGAGAGTTCCAGTTTTCTGCTGTCCTCTGAAGGCACCGATTCCTCAGGACAACTAAGTTAAGCCTGCATGTAAGTAATTTGCTTGGTTACTTCCTGTTTGACCTGCAGATGGTAAATAGACTTGCTTTTATATAGAGCTTCTCTAGTCTAGCAACCACTCAACACACTTTACAATGAATGTTTCACATTTACCAAGCCCCAGGGTGGGATACAAACCCGCTACGGCAAATTTGAATGTGGACGCTTTACCGCTGAGCCACTGCGGCAGTACACACGGAGTACACTCTTTGTGAAGTCCTTTGTTGTTACAGATCCATGTAGGTTTCATGACATGGATGTGATCCAGGCAAACATCGTTACCTCATGTGTGAAGGCACATCTACATGATTATATTTATGATCATGATAAAAAACTAACAGTAACACCAGTAGTAACTATTCACAGTCCTATACAAATTGTAAATCAGGTCTGCTCAGCAACAATAATCCCAATAAAAATTCAATATACACACTTTCTAGAATCTCTTCACTATTTAAATTAATTTTAGAATAATTTACTAGGACTTATTATCATCACTATTATCCATTTCAAAGCAAAGTGCTGCTTTTAACATCATTGCTGTTATTGCGGTTGTGTTTTTCTAAAAAATAATTAGTTTTAATGTGGTTATTGAAATCATTAATATTTTAAAACTTGGTAATGACTATAAATTATTAATTCATCATCCCCAGTGTATGCATGTCTACTTATATTGGTGTGTTTGTCCTGTGATCTGTTGGCCATTCTGAGGCGTCTGTCTGCCCGCTGCTCATGTTATGCTCAGATAGGGTCCAGGGTCCCCCCAGCGACCCCGGGGGCAAAAAAACAAGTTAGAGAAAAGTAGATGCGTGGAGATTTTCACTTTTTGTTTCTTCAAGCAGCCTTTCTAAACCAGAACAAAGCACTTTTTCATTTGCTGATCCATGGCCCACAGCAACTTATAGTGCACTCGGCTTCATAGCAGAACAAGACTTAGCACATAAATCCAACAGAGAAATGGGTGTACATAAAGCTGGGGTGATATGTGTCACCAGCCATTTTTTTCTGGTAAAGCAAACTTTCAAGTTAATGTGAAACACATTTGATAACATTTCAGAATTGTTTAAAGTATCTCCTAATATTCGGAAAATATTTTGAAAGCTGCACTCTAATAAATTCCATGATCTGAGACTTAAATGTGCAGAGCCAACATCTCATTTTACCAGCAAGCTCTAAAACATTGTTGATGTGACTGCATTAACCAAGATTATGTAAAGTTATTGATTTAATAAGAAAAATAAGATTCAAATAAACATGGTGAAATAGCATCGGACAGCAGGCTTTTATCACTTTATATCCGTTGATCTCTATTGATGTCTTAAGGCAGAGTTTTACCAAACCTTATTGGACATCATCTGGACTGTACCTGGAAGTCTATCATATCTCATGATAGTTGGTCATATAGAATTGTACAGTGTGGTAAATTGACTTATTCTTGTGTAGTGCATTTCTTGTCTAGCAATCACTCAAAGCACTTAACAATGAATGCCTCAGATTTACTGAGTCCCACAGCAGGAAGTGAATCTATATGCCCAACTTAAAGGTGCATGCTCTACCACTGAGCCACCATGACTCTAATTTTAGAATGATTTACTATGACTTATTATCATCACAGTAATCCATATAGAATGGCAGCTGACATCTGACTGGCTTATGGCAAGGCACATTTTTTTCACTAGGCAACACACACACACACACATGTGAGTGTGTGTGTATATATATTTGTGTGTGTGTATAAATATTTATATATGTATGTGTGTTTATGTATGTACGCAATTCAGTTTCTGCCGCTTCCATTATTTCACCACATGCTGTATTTCCCACTGCTCATTCGTCCTCCTTTATTCTTCCCTCAACTCTCTTTTCCTTTTTCTCATCTTTCTTTGATTTTGACTACTCTTTATTTTCTGTTCTCTTTTTCTTTTTCTGAAAATATATCTCGGCCCTCCTATCTCCCCTCCTCTGGCTCCCTTATGCTGTCATTTTCAACCATCCCCATCAATCAGCCTCTCCATCTCACACTGGTCTCTTTCTGATTTGCCTTTAAATGTTTAAGATTCTGCTCTATCTCTACCCTCTTTTTGTCCCCTGTTTTAATCCCTGTAGCAGATGCTAGAATAAACAAAATTTTGCCGTCATTCATGCTTACTGATAAGAGCAGGTAAATAGCACCCTGACACACACACACACACACACACACACGGCTCATGCAAATAGACACATAAAAGGCCCATTTTTTGTGTGTCAGGATTAGTCCCCACTTTGTGGGGGTGGACACGGACTTAGATGGAGCTTGGGGGGATCAAGGCCAGAAGCCCTTCCTGACACCCTGCGGTTGGTTTTATCCTGCTGCCTCTAGCTCGTCAGTTCCTGAAGCAAGCATGCTGACCACTGAGTGACCGCGGCCCCACGTGTAAATTCACACATACTTTTGATTAACGCCATCATTACTATTATTGTTGTCGTTGGACTAATTGGGACACATAAAAATGGACCTTTTATCGTCACCATCATTGTTATCATTACTAATATTACTATTCTTATCAATGTTACCAAGTTATCTAGGCGGAGTTTTTAACACAGCCCGGACAGCAACCGTTCTCTTAGCACATAGCCATCAATTGATAGTGAGCCATTCAAAGGCAATTTGCAGAACACAGTAGAGATGGATTATGTGTGGCCGGAACAATGCCGGGACACGTGGAAATTAGAAATGATTTAAGACATTGTATCTGTGTGCCCCGTGTGCATGTGAGCACGTGTGCCTGTGTTTCTGTTTGTGATTCAACAAAGCTTAATCAGCTCTATTGGTTTTGTGCCATTAATGTGACAAAGGCGTCCCACCTTCATGGAGATTTATGGTTTTGCCATTGTGAACGCTGTCACGTTTTATCTAAGCACGCCCGCTCCATTAATGGAGATGGGACTGGAAGGCCTTTCACGTCATTAAGAAAACATGATATCGCAATGATTTAGGGCTTCATTGGAGATGTGCTTAATACATCCAAACCCAACAATGCACGACTACTAGGTACATAATGAGGAGGGGACGTAACACATTCCCCTTTTGACTGAAGCTCAAGCTGACAGACTCCGATTCACTCAGCCAAAGAGCCTGTTGAACACTGACGTACACCATCACAGCGTACCGCGCTACATGACTGTTGTCAAGGCTCGTTTTTATAATCGTATCATGCAGGCATCTGTTTCACAAAACCACCGTGGGTCGTTCTAGGACTCCCCAAAAGCTACATCGTCTGCATTAATTTGATTTTCATTCAGCAGTTTCTATCGCTAGAATACGATATTGCAGCAGCAGCGGCAGCAGCATGCTTAGTGTTTACAAGGACAGGGCATAATTTGTAATTATGATGGCTAACATTTGTCAATATGTTATTGTAGAGATGTTGTGTAGCAGCTGTGATGAAAAAAAAAATCGTTTCTGCAAATCCAAAGTCACTGTAATAACGTGCTTGCTGTGGTGAAATTTAGCACTTTGATGGCAGATGCCAGCATTTTCTGAATCCTCAATTAGATGGAGCAGTATTTACATATTCCTTCATGGGTTTGGTACGGAGTCGAAATTGAGCCCAGTAGTTTCAGCCTCTGGTGAATTTAATTTGTTATGACACTTTCCCCTGCTGTAGTAGACTGCATTATCTTGCACATATGTCTGCCCACTTGCAGACTTTCCCTCGGAGACACTCCTCGAAGCCAAGAATCACTTGTAATTTCTCAAAAAAACACAAAGTTAGAACTTGATATGCACACGCATGGGTGTGCACCGTCTTGCTTGCTCTCTCTCTGTCTCTCTCTCTCTCTCTCTCTCACACACACACACATACAGATACAAATAAGTTTGTGTGTATATATACGTGTGTGTGTGTGTGTGTGTGTGTGTGTGTGTGTGTGTATACTCACACAGACACACATAAGTGTAGGTGTGTGTAGTTGTTTGGGCGCACACGCATGCACTCATCTTTCTCTTTTCTCCAATACCCTGGTACAGAGGAGCAGTTGTGATAAGTAGCCTCGTCCTCTGCATTAGATAGCGTTCTGTCCTTAGGCAGTGTCTATGACTTCGAGAGAAAGTTAACAAGTTGGGGAGAGAAGACACAGCTATTATGCCTTAACACTTCCCCTGCAAAAAAAAAAATTTGAAAATGGGTGGTGAACAAATTCTCTTAGAAATATGCAGATGAGGCGCAAGGAACCTATGTGTTAGCTGTAATTATCCTCGGGGGGGTGAAATGAATTGTTGCAGCAGCAGATCGGGGATTATGGCTAAGAGCAAAGAGCATGTAAAAGGAAAGAGAGCACAGGATTAAGGGATAAAACTTCAAAACCAACAACAATTAAACACACAGCAACCTAAGAAACTTCTCAGATAGATTTCAGAAATATATTAAGGAACAGCATAATTAATTTGTGTGGAAATACAGCAAAAGCAAATAAAACCTGACGTAAGATTTATGCACTCAAACCAGAACAAGTAAAATATTTTATTGATGATTATAGAAGTGTGTCTACTTATATGCCAGGTGAAAAGAGCGGTAGTAAAGTATGTTTCATTCGTTTCTTGGTGCTGCGCTTACTGAGTGGTAGAACACATGCCTCCATGTGGGGCATCGTGGGTTTGATCCCTCCATGGGGTATCAGGAAAGGGCATCCGGCCTTAATCCCCCCAATGCTTGGTAAATGTGAGGCATTCATAGTAAAGGGCTTTGAGTTGCCGCTAGACACGAAAACCTATAGACTAGAAAAACGAGTCCATTTACCATTCTCTTGGCCTGTCACTTCTGTAGATGTATAGGCTATTAACAACTTCTCTCCATCACAGCTGTTCCTGAGCATCCCTCTCCAGATCATTCCATCTCCTGCTGGTTTTCTTGGCCTCTGCTTCCATTTGTCTTCTCCCGGTGGACAGCCTCTTTTCTTTATCCCAGTGGGTTTCAGGTAAGCTTTGTTTTGTTCTGGAGCATATTACCATTCCAACTGTGTCTTCTCTCCCAGATTCGTTTTTCAACATGAATCTGGCTGTGTTGATCACATAGGTCAGTGTTACCTTGGTTTGACCATCATATCTGGCAGATCCGTCTTGGGCACTTATCAATTAAGGTTTTGTTGGTCTCCATATTTCAGATCTGTAGAGTTGCACTGATTTTAAATTGGCGTTGATTAGTTTGGATTTTGCTTGTGTTTTGACTGTCCTTGAACTTCAGATGTTGTTTGGGGGAGGGGGGGTTGGTCTGTTCAGGAGCTCCTCAAAGTGTCCCACTCATATTCCCATTTGGTCATCAATTATGTTGAGTTGAGTTCCCTTTTTGACTCTGACAGGTTCATTGTGTTTGTGTTTTTCTACCTGTTTCTTTATGATTCCATTGAGTTGTTTCATTTCTCTTGATGTAGTTCCCTTACTTTTGTGTCCAAGTTGTCTATGGAGTTCCCCTTGTCCATTTTAATGCCAGTCCTGACTTTTCTGTGTGCTTCTGTGTATGTTTTCTGTGATGCTGCTTTCTCTGCTTGTGTTCAGCTGTTGTTTAAGATTCCATTTAGCTCCTTTCTTGCCTGAACTTTCTCCAGAGTTGGTGCAGAGATCCATTCTTTGTGTTTCCTGGTTCTTCTTCCCAGGATGTCTTCACAGGCCTCTATCCATACCTCCTTGGCATGTTTCCAATTATCAAGTTTTTACTTAGGGTGGCATGGGTCAGTAGGTGGAGTGATCAGAAGGTTGAAGGTTTGATCTGCACACCTGAAGAGAAGTATGTTGGCTGCCCATGAGCAAGAACCTATTCCCTTAATTGCTCTGCTCTTTGATGGACCTGTCCAGGGTGTGTCCCTGCCTTTCGCCCAATGAGAACTGGGATATGCTCCGTAGAAAACAGGAGGCATGCGTCTCAACATGTCTTTATTGATTTCATTATTTTTTATTCTTTCAAATAGAAGAGAAATCAGATTTGATTTGTAAATACTTTTTGGTGCGGGTGCGCTACATCCCAGCTATAAAATTCCAAGACTTGATATAGTACAGAAAGTTTTCTTCTTTGGCATCAACACAATATTAGTTTGTGACTATTTTCTCATGAAAATTTGATCAACTATCTCCCACTGCACTGGCAACTTCCTGTTATTAAATGTATATATCATAGCTTTTGAAGGATTAAAAAAGGCTCCGGATTTGGAGCCAGACAAGTAGTCTCGACAAAGGATTTACATTTCTCAGTGCTGAAGGGATCACTGAAGTTTTCTTCAGTTTTAATGAGGTCAGGGTAAATAAAAAAATAGCAATCGGATCCTTTTTGATATGTTAAATGATATACGATGAAAAGTGATGATTGGAGCAAGGTTCACATATGATTTTATAGTTTATTTTATCATTTGTTAAGAGTGGAAGAAAAGCACATTTTTCTAAATAATAATTTATACCTAGTTGTGAAAGGATATCTTTAAACATGTCAAGTGGATAGTATTGTAAATCTCCTATATGCTCAGGGTCATCATTGAGTATGGCAGCTGAAAGGCACCTGATACAAAAGTGTAAATGAGTATTGCACATTATGGTGAAGAGTCAGGCTGAAGATGCTCCCTAGCTGTATCAGCTCATCCTATATAGAATGTGTGTGTATGTGTGGGGAGGGGGTGTTTTCTGAGAGATATAGTTCCCTTTACTCTCCAACCTCGTCTTTTTCTAAGGGCTCCTGGGAGTCCAGGTTGAGTAGGCACCAGCCCTTTTCCGCAGCTTGTGGAGGCTTTTTCTCGAAAAGCACAGCACTGAAAGGAAAAGTGTATTGGCCACAGCTGATTGGCTGAAGGTAACCATGTTTATTAAGGGACTAAAGATTTTCAAAATAAACCGATTTACCCTGACTTTTGATGTACCGTAGCTTTTCCATGCATTGTCTTCACAATCCTGTCTGAAGTGGCTTGGCATCCTCAAATATTTGTCAGATTGCACCGCCTCCATCCTGTTGCCCTGCATGGTTAAGTGGCGCCTTTTTCCGTGGAATGAATGATGTGAGCTTTAGGATGAATGTTGGGTGAATGTCTCTTGTTTAACACAAATTATTCTCAGATTGTCACGAATGATTTCTCTTAGTGCTAAATTCCCTAGTAGAAGAGCCCCTCGTCAAAGACCCTACTAGGAAACACATGAGCCAGAGTTGTGTCGGATATTCAAAGTTAAAAGAGAGGTTGGTTTTTCAGTCCGATGGATCGCCCCTATGCTGCACAGTATCCAGCACATTGTTACTAAGGGGGAAGTGGAGGCTGTGTGTGAACTAGCTGATCTGTTGACCAGGAGTCAGTCTGTTGTCATCATCTGTCTGAGGTCAACCATTTTACATCTTGCAAGAGCGATTAACCCTTTGTTTTGCTTTTTAGTTGTCAAACTTAATAATTTGCACAAAGTGGTAATTAACCTTTACATGATATCTTTAACTGAAAACTTGTAGGTATTTTTGTTTATATTTTATTTGGTATTATTATTATTATTAGAAACATCAGAAACATCAAATGTCCCATATTGTGTCACCGACACACGTGGAGTCCAGCATATTGGACCAATAAATTATGAGGCAAGTAGCATGCTGACGTTGGCCAACTTAACTCTGTGTGGACTAGTGAGAGGCTGTGAGGCCTTTCCCTTCCACAGCACTGTCTTCAGCATAAACCACCATCACTTTCCTCCACACCTGCACCCCTTTATATCTTATTATACATGGACACACACCACCAATACTAGTGTAGGGTATGACTTTCACTGGGAATGGGAGGGGATTACACCCCCCCCTCATTTCAAAATCCATTTTTGCCCCCCCAAATATTTGTATTGTCATTTTTAAAATGCAAAAATCATGGTGAATAAGCTACTCTATGGCCAGCCATCAGATTCTGGGTGAGAATGTGAATTAAGCTGCTGATTGCAAAGCCTTATACAGTAGTTCTCAACCTGTTTTGGTTACTGTACCACCAGTAGCATTTTGTTCAACCTGAAGTACCACCTCATAAATATGAGATTAACCATATCACTTTTATTCAGTATTTTTGTTTAGAAAATTGAGAGATTTTTTTAATAAAACTAGTAATAATAATAATAATAGGGGGTGGGAGGGTAGAACAGTTGTGTGGTGATAACAGTTGGAGGTTAAATCCCCGTATCTGTAGAGAAGCGTGTCGAAGTGTCCTTGAGCAGGACACTCTTCCCTTAACTACTCTGCCCTGTGATAGACTGGCGACCTGTACAGGGTGTTTCCCATCTTTCACCCAATGACGATTGACTTAGGCTCCAGTTTCCCCACGACCCGATTTTCTGGTTGATGATGAATGGATGGATGAATTATTATTATTATTATTATTATTATTAACTTCCTTCCAGACAGCATGGACATTATTCTGCTGAAGCTTTTTGGCCATGGAGTTTGCCCTCATGGCCTGCTCATTTCTCCTAATAAAACATACAGAACAGCATGTTTAAGCGTAGCGTTAGCCGGCTTCTTGTGATCACACTCTGGGCCATGCTTAGCTTTTCTTGATAAGACCCAGTTTTTGAAATCTTCTTCGGCCTCTACATGTAGTTTAGCTACATAGTCATTTGGTCCTGGCCTGATATGATGTTGTTTAGCCCTTTTTTGGCAGAATGATTTACTGCCGTTATTTAGACAAACCATAGTTTTATCACACATTGTACGTGGATCACGCTTGTGGTTTTGTTTCTCACAGTTAATGCTGCCACACAGAATAGCATCAAATGGTATCTCAATACTCCTGAGGCTCTTATCAGCCTCTGAATTATAATGCTTTAAGTCGTCCTCTGTAAGTCAAGACAAATCTACTCCCCCACTCTGTTCATGGTCGTCATAACTGGTCAACCCGGGTAGACTCTCCATGTTTTAGCATCACCGACACAGGTATGTGATGTGTTGTGCCCAGACCGTACCAGATCTCCCCTTTCTCTAAATGCTCATGAGCATCGGTTGTTCTATACGGTGATCCAGCCAGGACGTTGTGTGCCGTGTTTCCCTGGTATATGCGTAGCAATCTAGTGGCATTATAAAGAGCCAACTTGCGAACTTGACTATTAGATTTGGTGTCGACTAAATAAGGGATTATTATCCGAGAGATCAGCAGCCGTGTCTCCCACAACAAACATACTTATGCACTTGCTCTAATACTGAGCTGAGAAAAGCAAGCCTGTTAAAGGTGTTCATCCTCATTTGAGGGACATTCAATGAGGACTGTGAAATTATGAAGACACTCTTATTATCAACAACTTTACTTGCTACGCGCCAGTCCACCTCTGATCCGTTCACACTGATCAGTGGGTCACATGTCTCGTGCCAGAGAATGGCCACTCCCCAGTAATTCCACCACTCACCATCCCCATGCTTAGGTCTGCTGTGGACTCCCGTGCCCTATGGAAATCATTATTAACAGAATTAAGTTGATCTAGATGTAGTTTGCTCAACATCTCTCGTGCGCACGAGATATCGGTGTTCTCCAGGAGCTTGTCTATAACAATACGTCATGCTTTGTCCCCTGTGCTCAGACCAAGGCAAAAGCCACACAAGTAATATGACACAAGTCATGAATCACAAACATATCTACATTACATCAGCTGCCCCGGCCTCGGGTGCGTACATGTGCCTTGCAGCAGTAAGTGTTTGTACGTCCACTGACCCTGCAGTGATCCTGCGTTTGGACGCCTTATAGAAACACCACACGAACGTCACTTCGGGCCAAAGCCACGATTCATGCATTTCCTCAACATCCGTG
>OMLC01042437.1:0-14113 GCA_900302585.1 Regalecus glesne
GGAATTTGTTAGAATTTTTATTTCATATCTACCTCTCAGTAACTAATCGCTTTCCTAGATAAATTCATGAGCACGGAGCACCAGTCAAAGTACATCGCAAATTGAAACATGGGAAGCCCTAGATTACTTTTAAATTGTGTGCGACTGTCAAACGAAAAGTGGGCCAGTTTAAAGTGACGTCTCCATCCCAGAACCGTGATCAGAACATCCAAACACCAGTTCAGTATCATGAGCAGCGCCTCTTAGCGGAGCATCATCTCCTCTATGCCAGTGTGCTGCTGCCCCCTGCTGGTCATCACTGTTGTGATCAAAATGAGGCAACCAGGTGCTGATGCTGCGAGACCACATTACGACAGAAATAACTGCACAGAACAATCACCTCAGATCTTTTAAACATAAACACTCTGACCTAAGAGGCTTAACCTGTAAAACACAAAGTCTGCATCAGTTTTGATTTTAGCATCATAGATTGAGAAGGTTTATTATCATTATTAAGGACATCGCAGATTGAAGCTTTGATTTATTCATGTGCATATATATGTGGATGAAGAAATGCCAAAGATGTGGTCTTGATAAATGATCTTAATTTTTCAACTTATCATGAACACCTTTCCAGTTTCATCAGTGAAGTGCACTGTGAGTGATTCTTTCTGGGACCAGTATTATAAAACACTGTTTTACATGTGCATATGAATCCTGGATGACAACTACAATGGACAGAAAGAGAGATAGACTGATAAACACATTTCTCCCAAAATTAGAGATTGATTATTTCATAGAAACAAAGGAACACTCACCAAATCAAGATCAATGAATATAGATAGATGGATAGACAGACAGACAGACAGACAGATAGATAGGGGCAACAAAGATCAGCGGGCAGGGTGGTGTACCGGCGATCAGAAAGGTTGCAGGTTCGATCCTCGGTCCTACAGAAAGCATGTCGAGGTGTCCTTGAGTAAGACACTGAACCCCTAACTGCTCCCCGGGTGTGAATTGGTGTCGGCTCACTGCCCCTATACAATAAGATGGGCTAAATACAGAGAACAAATTCCTGTGGCAAATAAAGATAGACGGACGGGTGGATTTATTGACTGACTGACTGACTCCCGGGACAATTGAGTTGAATATTGAAAATAGAAACAAACAAAATAGAAAGTACAGATGCTACATACACAGTAATAATTCATTCTATGTGGCAATACTGCCACTCAACTGACTGGGTTATGGATGAAGAATTAGGGATTAAGTCTTTTTTAGTAAAAGAGGAACAGAGAACATGCAAATCACAGTTGATGTGAGCATGTGGGATGCATTCTGTGTGTTACACGCCACACCAGCTACCAGGGTGCCGCATGAATGCAGCAATCAAGTGAGCAGAGATGGTGCTCAGTGTAATGACAGTCCACCAGCAGATTCCCACAGAGATAAATCAAATTCAACTTTATTTGTCAACCGACAGTAATTGTCTTCGGATGAAGTCATAGATACAAGATCATAAAACACAGAAAGGCTACATAGGGTACATAAAACGTGGGTCTACAGACTCAGGGAAGGTAACATTCCACATTAAGTGCCTTGTGATTCCCTAATAAGGGTAGAAATAGTTTCCCAAGACAGCATTCAGACACTAAACCTTACCCTATGGAAATTTGGGAACAATTATAAGGAATTTTTGCCTTGGATGCATTAATTTTGAAATTCCATAGGGAGGAAATTAGGGCCCACGTACAATAAACCTGCATCTTTCTGTATAAAACTTAAAATTACCCATAATACAGTAGGCTATTAACAATAATAATTAGATGCTGAACACAAATGGCTCATTGCCAGCAAGTGGGAAAAAACAAAACAGTGGTCTGCATTTCTATTCAACTTTCATCACATGTAGGCTGCTTCCATCGTGTTTGTAACCTTTCACATCTTACATCTACACCAAGAGCACACACACTCAAAGTTACGGCAGCACATCGCATGGTTTAAAATGTGAAGTGTTGACAGGCCTGCTGATAAGAGGCTATTATGGGATGACCCTGGATCAGCACACACACACACACACACACACACACACACGCACACAGCGAGGGCTTTCCGACTAGTTTTGACCAAAACAGGCCCGCTGGACAGACCACACTGGTCACAATGTTGCTGTTTCAGAGTACAGACAGAAGCATTATATAGCAGGCGAAATTCAAACACACACCCATCACCACATTCACCGTCCCACCAGAACTTTGGAAGTACACACACTTATAACACATCAACACACAAACGCACACAGAAACACACATGCAAAAAACACAATCGCGCAACAAACTCACAGGAAAACTGCTGTTTTCAGAGGGGTGCAACGTTTTCCTTCTCAGGGCACGGCCCCTCCACAACATCCCCCGAACACACGGAACAGAATTAGTCGTGTCAGTTAGTTTGTTAGGTCATTAGTTCAGCGGTTAGTTTAGTAGTGGGTTAGTTTGTGGGGAGCAAGCCCTTTGTGGTTAGTATGTGTTAATGCAGCCTCTGGACAATGTTAGTACCTGGTAGAGACAGCGAGGTTAACATGCTAACAAAGACTCTGGGAGAGTGGCTTAGGGAGGATGCTGGGCTGTGATCCTGTGCAGCTCAATGCATCGATCATGGCACTGACAGAAATAAGGGAGGGGGTTTGATGCTTCATGGGAATACCTAGAAAGAGTAAACGGATATGAGTACAAGCCTCCCACAATTGTTTGGCTTCTTTATCAATGCTGATGATGTGCACTGGATTACAGGAGATGATCTGATCTCATCACCAGAGTACAGACGGGGGTGGCGTACCGAGGCAGTGGTGAGGAACTACGCTTGTGGTTTCACATGAGAACTGACATGTGAGCGAGAATCGAAATCAGACTTGTGAGGCCTTTACCGTTGTTACGGTAATCACCACATCAAGTTCACAGGAGAGGTGCGCTGGGCTTGGTCTGTGGAGACTATGAGCCATGCACTCATGTTTCCTTCTAAGAGACCATGTGCAGCTTTTTACATTGTCACCATTCTGTGCACTGCACCAGATTATAGCGTCAAGCTAATTCGCGTCTGCAGTCTCTGCATGTCTTTCTGACGGTGGGAGGAAACTGGAGCACCCGAAGGAAACTCACCCAGACACGGGGAGAACATGCAATACCACACAGAAAGGACCTGGGATGGGATTTGAACCCGGGACCTTCTTGCTGCGAGACAACAGTGCCGACCACTGTGCCGCCCAAAAGGCTGACCACACTGTGACAGAGTGACTGAGACACTCTTCACTTGCCATGTTGTGACTACATAAACATGTTGTCATACGAATGCTAACCTAATTCAGCATCAGATGGCGTAAATATTTATGCAAGCACTTGGCCACCTGAATTCAATATTACTTTAGCTCCTCTCTGCATTGGGGTTAATATTGTTTCACAGCCCAAGTCCTGAAACCCTTCACACCACAGCCAATTGTTTTGATTTTCATTTTCCCCTATCTGTTGAGGAGTTGAAAATTAAAGGCCAAGGTCAACAATATGAAAAGTCAATTTCTAAGAGAGGGAGGATTGCAGGACCATGAGAGGCTTCTGTGGGTCAACTGCGGGCAAAAAGCAGAGGGTTAGTCAGTGCGTTAGAAAGAACAAGGCCAGCCATTAGCATTCAGAGTACAGATTAGTAAAAACACTATTTGTTAGAAGATATTAGTATTGTTAGGTGTTAGTGAAACATTGTTAGTACGTTTCAGACTTGGAACGAACACTATTCGCAAAAGATTCTGAGCATTTGTCCCTATTTCAACAGCAGAGACCTTTTTTTCTCTATCAGGACCACTAAGATCATGCTTAGCATCAATCAGAAAATATATATATATTCAAGTGTGAGAAAATTGAAAGTATACTAAAGTCACAGGAAAGTGTCATATTTTTAAGTACATTCCTGTGACTGTTTAAGTCAAGAATCCATGTGCTATCACACGTCTAAATGCCAGGAATCCTTTGCAAATAATATTTCACACTTGTGTACATCCTCGTGCAAGTCTCCAGCTGGATACCATCAACTCAGAAAATGGGTTGGCACAATCTCACAAACACAATGGAAGCAGCACCAAATAAGTCCAGAGGATTACCCGAACATGTGTGCAGTTTTTAATCACATCACCACATAAACTGGTCCTGCATATCGTGAAGCTCTGAGAAATGGACATGCTAAAATGTGTCAGTCAGCACTCAGATCTGCAGCCAATGAATAAATGATTGTTTCAAGTTCAATCTAGGATTTTTACATAGAGAGATGCGACTTCCATGGTGTTTGTGGACTGTGATCAAGATTTTGCACTTAGTACAGATGTTAGATCAAGAATATTTAAGGTGCAACTTAAGGCAGTTTTAAAGTTTGTGATGTAGTCAATCATTACAACTCTAGCTGCTATCTGTCTGCAAAAATGTCTGTTTAATCAGACTCAAGCAGATGTGTGCCCCTCTTACCCACAGACATAAAGAAACACACACTTACACAAAGACAGACAGACAGACACACACACACACACAAAACAGTAAAATGGGTATCAAAAGTCAAATTCAGCCTTAATAGTCAAAACTCTCCGTTTCATAGTCACAGCATTCCAGTTGCGAGTCAAAACATTCAGAGATAGAATCCTATCGTTATCCATCATCAGGCTAAAGTGGGTGAAAACTTATTACGTGTTATCAGCATAACAAAGGGAGGACTAAATTCCAGGATGCAGGCATAAATGCTCTCACTGACTGCAGTGTCAGAGTTTTGACCATTGCAAAAAGTATAAGAGTAGTTGAGACGAAGTCAGTATTACTCACAGACAGGGAAACACAAAACGTACTTGCAAACTTGAATAAACACAACCGCATAATGTATGTCAGTACCAAACACAAAAATATAATTGCTGTCTAAAATATTAAATATGGTCCTTTTAAATGCAAAGAAATAGTTATGAAGTCACTCCCGACAGTGAACCTCATCAAAACATCACTAGTGGTATTTTTAAACAACCTCCCTCCACACACAAGCGCGCGCGCGCACACACACACACACACACACACACACACACACACACAATCACTAACACATTGGCAGAAGAAGTCGTCCATGCAGTACAAAACGATCCATCACCCAGTGGGGAAACTCGGTGTTTGCTCCTCTCCATTTAAAGGCATGGACAAGCAGTGAGGCATCAAGGCGTCTCCTGCAGAAGAAATGACATTGCAACCGTTATACCAGTGAGAAACAGAGACAGATTGGTTGCACTCGAAAGAGGTATACTGAAATGCCTTGTGACATGGGGGTTTTCTCCTATCATACTTGCCACTAACACCTCTGTTGCAATTCCTATTGCCTGTCTTCAGCATAAACCACTCTCCATCCTCATTAAAAGTCGCACAAATAGACACGGGAGGAATTTAAATCCTGAATCTTGCGCTCTTTTGACAGGAGATTATGCCAGTCTTTTTTGGTCACGTTTTCCCCTTCAACATTGGCTCATCTGTCATTTTAACAATAAAGCTGGAGAGGATGGAAACATGATGCAGAGATTTATTGAATGAACACTTAACTGATTCATCTTATCTGTCCCTCTGTTTGTCTCTGCTCTCATCCACCACAAATTCTCTGATCACATACAAAGGGACTCTTGGTCAAAAGCACACCATGCCTGGGAAAATCCCGGAAGAACTGGTCGTATACTAATCCAGTGTTATATAACAAGCTGTATGGCTATGAATACTGTAAGGAAAAGAGAGGCCAATGCAGTGAAAATCTACACTAGTGAAAGAGATGAAGTACCTATCCAAAATTGCAACTCAGCAGATCCATCAATCTGCAATCCATCTTTTGTCTAGGGATTTACTCAGGAGCTTGAGGTTGAATGAGAGCTGATCACCTTCTGTTGTTTGTATTCACCACACCTGAGGAGAAAGACAGAAAACAACGCAGCAGAGTGGAACGCAAATGACCTGTCCTCCAAGTTAAGACATACACCCTATCTACATTTCCCACTAAAATATCTCATTTAATTCTGGTTGACAGTGCATAAGAAACTCCTGCTTCTTAATTTTAATAATAATTTCACCCAGACACATACCTGTTCCGCTCCTGTTTAGCTTTTGGAACCTCCCAAGGACTCTGACCAGTGAAATACTGGGTGACCTGTTGATGTGTCCATCTTTTGATAATCAGATTACCTAAAAAAAGTCAACAGCATAAATTGAACAGCTGCACAAATTAACAATTGAAGTTCATAACCATGGTTTTGGCCTAGTGTAGTCTAACGCATCAAGCTTTGGCATGATGTACATCCCAATTTGCAGCACACATTGCCTTACGTTTTGAAAACATCAGACGTGTAGAATCCTGGGAAAAGGGGGGGTGATTTAAAAATTAGACTACACTTGTCTCAGCCAACTCAGAGAAATCTTAAAGTGCAGCTCACAATACACTGAGGTCCACGGATCTCCATTTATATAGGTCACATAGCTGCTGCTCCTATACAATAGGATGGGCCTAATGCAGAGGACACATTTAATTGTAATACAACAACCAAGTAAAATAGCTTTCCTTTACCTTCCGCTGATCCGTACATCTTATGTAGTCATTCTTGGCCTGGAAATAATAAGTATTATCTAAATTTTGCTCAAATTTCCAAAAATTATAGTTAACTTTTCCTTTAAAAAACAAAAACAAAACAGGCTTTGTTTTACACAGTAGGCCACGGGCTGCCTCTGATGCTACAACCTAGCTTACAACTGGTACAGGTACGTAGGTAACGTTGCTAACACGTTTTCTCGATCATACAGAATGTATTCAAGGCTATATTGGCATCGAAGCTTAGCCTGTGGGCATTCAAACACAATTAAGGGATGAGAACAACACATCAAAGCAACATAAACGCTCTTACAACATCATATACACGATAACCTACCGGCGATGAATACGGGATCCAAACTGCACCTGTACACCGCTGCATAGATGGTTTGGCTCCCTCGTCACACCACTCATATGTTGACAATAAACCTTCTTTGGCCTACGATATCGAAACATCATGGACTGCGATAAGTGAATTTGATAAGTATATTCACGCATTCCCTTTTCGATCTGCCAGGCAGAGACGCAGCTCCGGGAGCGACTGAACAGCTGCGCACTGGAGGCTGAGCGGCTGACTGGGGTAAAAAGAACAAAAACATTTAAAAAATCATGGGGTGGGGGGGATAGGTGAAAACAGAAACCCCCGCAAACAAAGAAAGAAAGAAAGGTATTCGGGCCCACAGAATTAAACAGCGTGCTGATCTCGTTTAAATAGGCCTGATCTGAATTAAGTCAACGCTCTCGGGCTCCAGCTGCCACGCCTCTATATGGTCTTTATGTGTAACCTTCATCCTCCATCTGTCTTCCCTTAGGCAACCACAAGCACAGAGACTGTCTCCAGGCAGATGGGCAATAAAAATAGAATGAGCAACGGCTCCGTGGACAAACCCATAAATTGGTCACTTTTTTCTAATTAGGAGGAGACCACTATACAATAAGACTACCCTTGGAAAAGATTTATAAATGGTTTGTAATTAGATTGAGACGCTCTGTTGTCATTGTTGGCATACAATGAAATTATGTTTGGTAACTCAGAAACTAGCAACAATAGAAAAATTAAATGGAAAAAAAATCAATATTAGTGATAGAGATTAGGAAAATAAACTTGTTAAATGTAATGAGGAAGTCTCCACTATCTACGTCAAATCAAGCACTTGGATGAGGCATTTATAGAAGTTTTCAGTTCCCAACAGATAGCGAAGAAGTAAGTGAAGACTATTTACATGGCATTTTAAAAAACACAGGGTTACAACGTGCTTTGCCTATAATCATAAAAAATAAGAGTAAATAGATGACAGAAATGAAATATATATATATATTCTTTCTTTTGGCTATTAAAGACACTAAATGCCATATTTTCCTATAGTAATGAAAAATCCTAACAAAAATATCTAATGACAAATCTACACAGGCCTTTCCAGCATTTCTTAGTGTGAGAAAAAGGCCAAAACTATAGGCACACAACTATATCTGGCTGTTCACCACAGAGAGAGAAGTTTGTATTCATGTCTCTTTAATTTCTGATTGGCCGGGCAGTACTTATGAATATTCTTGAGGGACACATCCTCAACTTTACTCATGATAAGGTATTTATGATGAAGCATCCAAACTTTCTTCCACTTTGCAGCATTTACAAATTGATTCCAACATGTGAGGATATATGAAATGGTGGCAACATCTCTTTGAAACAGAGCATGTATGGCTCTACTTTTATTTTGGGGATGGAGTGAGGGACGGAGTCAGCGGGGTTGGGATAAGATATGCACATCACTCCATTCCTAAAAGGTGTTGAGAATCCTGCTGGAATGGCATCAAAAACAATCGTGACTTCCTTCTGGGAAGTGCACAGTGATCAATAGCCCCTCCCCAATGAGCTGACTCACCAGAGCCAGAGTAAAACTAATTTTGTTCCCAGATTCTAATTTCCTAATGTTGACATCAGTAGATGTGGAGTGAGACTCTTTTTCCATCCATTCATCCATCCATCCATTTATTGTCAATCACATTTCCAAAATTACCTCCTGGGGTCATGACTCTGCCACCTCCAGCTCCAGCTCAAAATGAGACTTCAGTCAGTCTATCATTTGTGCTCGGGGCAGAAATTTATATATCCAGTAGGGGGCACTATTTCCCGATTTAAGTAAGTTTGATCATGTAGAAGCGCCGTACACTGAAAAGCTTATCCACAGGCAGGAAGTGTTATTCTTTCGTCTGTGGATAAAGAGTGTTTGCCGCGCCCGTTTTTCGAGCATATCTCACATCTGCTGCAACCCTTCGTGGGATTAAGAAGGTCTCTATCGTGGTTACATTCGTGTTCCTTATTACGATATCTTCTCGTACATGCATCCCTCAGGTAGTCAGAGCCTCTCCGGCCTGTGCCAAATAACAGACCGACTCTATCTCAGCAGCCTCCGTTCGGCGGTCGATGCTTCCCTTGTTCGTCAGTTCAACATAACCTGCATCATCAATGTTACCGAGACCAGAACCAGCCGTACCCTCCCTGGTGTGGAGCACATTCATATCCCCATCGCAGACTCTCCGACGTCTCCTCTGCGTGGTCATTTTGACCAGGTGGCAGATCGCATACAGTTCGTGGGAGAGCACGAAGGGCACACACTGGTTCATTGCAATGCAGGTGTAAGTCGCTCTTCTACTCTCTGCATTGCGTATCTGATGAAGCACTGTGACATGACCCTCCTTGAAGCGTACCGATGGGTGAAGTCCTGTCGCCCCATTGTGAGGCCAAATAATGGTTTTTGGAAGCAGCTCATTGGCTACGAGAGAGATCTTAGAGGATGCACTACAGTTGAAATGGTTTGTTCCCCCATGGGTGAAATGCCGGACATTTATGAAGAGGAGATCAGGAATATGCTGCCCCTATGAGATGCTGTTCAGTGTCTTGCTCTAATGTGCATTATAAATTGAAACATGTTTAAAATTGAAATAAGCACTGTGGATTGTGAGAGCTGTGCTCTCCAATCTAGTTATACTGTAAATATACTGATAAAATAAGTAGGGACCCAGACCATCAACGTAAGACAAATAGGGCCATCCAAGTCCAAACTGGCAAGACTAAAGAACAGCTTCCTCACCAGAGCTGTAGCCTCCATCACCCTACAACCTCCTGTAGCTGTTGGGAACTGAGGTCATTATCAAGCAAAAAAAGAATTTGATCATTTTCTATTTTACAAGTGCCTTATTTGATATAGATTGAGGACACTACTTTATATTTATCCTGTTTATTTACCTTATTTTCCTGTCTCTGTTGATCTTGTTTTGACTCAACTTTGTATTGCTGCTACTTTCTGAGTTAGCAAACAGGATTTTGTTGTATATATACAATGACAGTAAATTCTCTCAATCAAATAATCTCTTGAGTGGTCAAATCAGTTATGATACAGACATCAAACATTTCTTAAGTTACAATACAGCAGAATACAGCCTATGATAGCAGTCAAACCCAAGAGACCTATTGATCATAATAAAAATGGGGGATTATCTATATTCACTATGAACACTGAGGGTCTATGGACAGGATGTCATGTTAATGTAAAGTCCACTGAGGGAAATTGTTGATTTGTGATAATGGGCAATACAAATAAAGTTGACTTGACTTGATTTACATTGCCTCTGGACACTGCTTGATTGGCATCGATGTTCTGCTGGACTTGAGCTTAGTTTTGGGGCACTTGCATTGTTCACTCCTGACTAGATCTGCACTTGCGTTACGATAACTCAAATGTAAGTAGCTTTGGATAAAAGCATCTGGTGAATGAAATTATAACAGTCTAAGTAAAAATTGTGAGGATGTGGACAAATTATTCAATTCAAGTATAAGGTACAAAAGGTGTTTATTTTTAAATCAGTTTTGATAACGGTCCAGCACACACAAACTTATGAAGATCCAAAACTGAACATGAAAGACAGGACATGTGAACACAGTAAGCAATTCCTAGCACAAAAGACCAAACACCATCAAATAGGCCAACAAGCCATTCAGGGAACTTATGCACAGATCTGCATAAATCTTACCTTTTTATGGTGCCAGTTTTAAAATCTGGATATGTTGACTCAACTTTTTTGTTATTAAGGTATGAAATATTTGGTAGAGCAGTTAACTAAGGTCATTTATATTATGGTCAAAAAATGACTAGGGTAGGGAAAACTGCCTTCGGAATGATGAGTCATTTTATTCCGCTTGCATCTGAACTTCTGTGTAAGATGATGTCATAAATGATAATATGACTGCTGTATATTGTTGATTTTTTTTCCTTAAAAAAACCAACAAAAAACAATCAGGCTGAATAAAAAGAAAACGGCTTTCCATAGAACACTCATCAACCATTGAAAGCTCTGTAGGAAACAAATATAGTTGAAATATGGCAATTTCACATGCAGGTACATGAAAATAAAGTCATAGATTTGCATACAAACCCTTTACAAGTTGGCACTAATAAGACACCCTCAATTTACACTAATTATTAAATAAATATTGAATCAAGATATAATCTAGTTCACCAGTGGTCAATTGATGTTCATTTTCCAAGTATTCCACTCCCAACTACTGAGTGTTCAACAGTAGTTTTGTCTGATTTCTTAGACTGTATTAAATCAACATTTGAGACAGTAGTTATCACAGCAAGAAAAAAGGGTAGGGAGATCACTTTACATGACGAAAAGATAAAAGTGTCAATACAACAATTAAACCAGAAATTGGATTGTGGTGAATTAACACTAATCAGACTCCTTTTACGTCAGAGAGTGTTGCAAGTTTTCTCGCAACACTGGAACAGGTTTGCTCCAAACGTGGATAATTGATCAAAGACTGGAGTCATCGTGATGTATCCTCAAATTCTCCTTAAATTAGCATTGAAAAAAACAACAGGTTTAACAACTCCAGGGAGAGACAGTGTGTGAGCAAGACATTTTAACTTGTTAGGAAAATGAAGCTCCCCTCTTACATTCAACTGGCCATCGCAACCCTCAAAGTAATAAACATTACACACAAAATATCTTATATGATGAAAATCGATGGGATCTTTTAACAATGACAAAGTGCAAACAAATATCTCACGATTTAAATGACTTATTCAGGATTCACAATGCAATCACCAATGTACTGTGATGTACCAAGGACTGACATCGAAAAGCTAATCTCAACTTCACTAGAATATCCTGAGTATCTTTTATTAGGCATAACACGCACGAAATGACAAAAACAACTGCCTAACAAGTGGCACGACAAGAGTGCAAATACAGCATGCATATTTCACCTTTACAAGGTTTTACTTACTTCTAAAATAAGGCAACCGTGTCATCTGCATAGTCATGCAATTAGCATCTACAGATACAAAAAGTGTCTTAATATCAACCAATTTAGCTGCATTCAGTAATGGTTTCGACGATTTAAAGTCACATCTGAAAGAAAAATAGAAAAACCTATTAAATTCAATTCTGATAGTGAAGTTATTTTACCCATCATTCATTAATACATAAGCTAAACAGAAGATGTATTCCTTTGAATTAACTTCTTACCCGTTGTTCCAGCTTCTGGTAATCTGTGGATTTGGGCCGACGTGTTGAGTTTGACCTCTTCCCTTCCAAAGCAAAAGCTATAATCTGACAGGACAGACACAAAGTAACAATTAGCTGAGTACTTATCAACTTACTGGAAAAATAAACCGCATGGTATATTTGTGCAAACAAATGTGCCCCTGGACGTGGTGCTAGGTAAATTCCTGTTGTAATTGAATGTAATGAAAAACAAACAATGGTCACTTCTGTCCTTCATATGACAGCAGATATTGCAATGCATTTCTGACAACCAGGATGCCCGTTGTCCCAACTTGTCTTTAGGAGCCTGATCTGTAAAATCAACATAGGTTTCTAATGAATCTATGAGAACAGTATATTGCTGCGGTCCATCCAATAATTTGGAGGCACCAGCAAAAAATAACTTTCCTATAACACATCCCATGGTCTTAGCACAGACATTCTAATGCAGAGCCACTCTGACTTGATGTGGATTTGGTGGCCGATACGAATTAGTCTTCCAGTTGAGAAGGGATGACAGAACTTAAGGCCATTGCACACCAAATGTGACACAAACCAATGAGGAAGACACACAGGAACTACCAAGTTCACAAAGTCCAACATTGAAATTTGTTGTTTTCTCTTCGCATCATTGATAAAAACCAGAAGAAAAATCCGTCGTCCGGCAATGGATGACCTCCTTGTTTTGCTTTTAGAAAGCAAACAGAAAATCAACTAGCTACAGTCGGTTTAGATGAGGTATAGCACAGTGAGAGTTTCACCGCTTCATTCACGATCTGAAGCTCAGCCACAGTCACACAACACTGCAGGATGTAGGTTGGTTAGCTTGGTATCTAAAATAGACCTTATGATATCCAGCAAGAAGATCAGGATACAGAACAACTGCTTTTTTGATCATAGTCTCCTCCATTTCTCCTTTTGGATTGTGTGATGTCATTAACCATCACACCTTCCACTTGATAAGCAGGCCTTCTAAACAAGAAGACTCCCGTGTTCTTCCCCTTCACATGTGCATCCACTTCAAGTCTATCCCCTTCCTCTATGTGCAAATATAACACAATTATCATGAGTTTGTAAACTGGAATGAAAGTTACAGAACTTTCCACTGTATGTGTGCTAGCTGTTTTTTCTTTTCTTTTCACAACCTCTAAAGGTAAAATGCAATCACACTGCCAATCCGTCGTTTAAACAACGTGTACTTAGTTCATCAAATCTGGGTCAGTGAGATAATGAAAAGTTAAATGCCTCATGTTAGCTTGATGAGTAAAGCTGATTTCTAAAGTATGAACGAGCACGCAAAAATTATAAACAAGAATCAAGTCAATAAAAATAATTCCCAATTACCTTGCGCTTGTTGTGGTTTGCAATGTAGAGCACTGCTACCAACAAAGCGGTGCACACAAGGTAAGCAAAGAAGTGACTGCTTTCCGTCTCGTCTTTTACGTCAGATGGGTTATTTATTAGATTCTTTTCCAGTGCTTCATTCTTGGACCCTGGTACAAGCTTATCACTTTTATCTCCTGTTTTCTCCTCCTCATTTTCACCTGTGGGGTTGTCAGTTTCACCTTCCTGTTCTGTTTTCACAGTTTCAGCTCCTGGTTCCTCTTTCTTGTTTCCATCTATGGGGTTCTCCGCTTCACCTTGTGATTCCGGTTGCTTGGTTTCAGCTCCTGTTTTGTCCTTCTTGTTTACACCTGTGGGGTTGTCAGTTTCACCTTCCTGTTCTGTTTTCACAGTTTCAGCTCCTGGTCCCTCTTTCTTGTTTCCATCTATGGGGTTCTCAGCTTCACCTTGTGATTCCGATTGCTTGGTTTCAGTTCCTGTTTTGTCCTTCTTGTTTACACCTGTGGGGTTGTCAGTTTCACCTTCCTGTTCTGTTTTCACAGTTTCAGCTCCTGGTCCCTCTTTTTTGTTTCCATCAATGGGGTTCTCCGCTTCACCTTGTGAATCC
>OMLC01042438.1:0-18107 GCA_900302585.1 Regalecus glesne
AGTAGGTGTCTCGGACCCATCCACACACACACACACACACACACACACACACACACACACACACACACACACACACACACACACACACACACACACACACACACAAACCATTTTATGCTGTGATTTAAGTAGTGCCACCTCCAAAAACAAGATGGAGACAATGTCTAGCACAACACGTCACAGGTAATCTGATGTTTCCGGCTGCTGCCTCAGGGATCTGCTGAAGTGAGAAGAGTCTGCTAATACATACACCTGTGAGGCTGACAGAACACTCCCGGCCAAACAGCAGTTTACTCATCAGAGCAACCGAGGACTATTTGCTAACAGTGACTTTGTATTTAAATGGAGATGATGAAACCATCAAAGGCTATCAGGCAATTCCATGTATGTTTCTCCTTTCAGTAAGTCTTTGTTATGGATACGTCACTCCATGGCTCTGCTACGTTTTACCCATGCAATATTTAAAGTGTTTTTTAGAACACTCTTTTCATGCCAGACAATCGACTGCTCTAACAGAGCAGTAGAGCAGCAATGCACTGTGTTCACCACATGCACTGTTAACCCGTGTGATGAGGGACTATTCCATCCATCCATTGATGCATCCATCCATCATCAACCACTTATCCCAATGTCAGACTAAGACAATTAAAATAAGACCTATAATTTATTCCGTAACTATTGTTCATTGAGTGAGAGGGAGAAGGCCTGTTTTATGATTCACGATCAGTCCCCATGTTGTAGGGATGTACACGGACTAAGATGGTGCTTGGGCGATTAAGGCCAGATGCCCTCCGTGATACCCCGTGGTAGATTTTAACTCAATGAATCTGGCTCTTCAGTAACCAAAGCAAGTGCACTAACCCACTAAGCCACCGCGCCCCCTTATCATTCATTGTGAATACAAAATATATTTCCATGGCCTGACTGATGACTGCTGTGACATATTGGAAAATGAAGCTCTATTTATTTGCCATACACAATTGACATTTGTTCTCTACATCTAAACCCGTTCTATTGTATAAGAAGAGTGAGCAGCTGTAGCACCCAGGGACCAACTCCAGTTCTTTTTCCTGATGCCTTGCTCAGGGGCACAGGCAGGAGTATTAACCCTGACATGCACGTCTTTATGATGGTGGGAGGAAACCAGACCACCCAGAGGAAACCCACGCAGACATGGGGAGAACATGGAAACTCCACATGGAAAGGATCTGGGAGAGGATTCAAACCCGGCACCTTTTTGCTGTGAGGCAACAGTGCTAAACACCCAACCACTATGCTGCCCATAAAATAAATCACAATAGTCATTATCAACAACAAGGGGCAAGCATGGCTCAGTGGGTAGAGCGGTCACCTGGCGATCCGAAGGTTGCAGGTTTGATCCCCACGCCTGCAGAGAAGCGTGTAATAACCACATATGTAATTGAAATATGGGCAACATTAACTATTACAATCAAAGGGTATGAGACTGATTCAGGATTTAAACAACTGAATATTATAATTGAGATTTACATTATGTACAATGACTTTTTTGCCCCCACTTCCTCGCCTAGGATTTCCTTAGTTTCTAATATTTTCAACAACTGCGTCAGCAAACGTTTTAAAACTAGATTAAGATCAACAAGCTAGCTACATTTACAGACACTTAGAACACCCCGTGTGCTTGAAACCCTGACAATGACGGTTATTCTGAATAAAAGAGAAGATAATTTTTCAATCCCTTATCAGTCCCAAAAAGAGAAATTTGCAATTCTCTGCATTTAGCCCATCCAATTGTATAGGAGCAGTGAGTAGCCACCATGTGGTGCTCAGGGAGCAGTTACAGGTTCCGTGTCTGGCTCAAGGACTCTTTGACATACTCTCTGCTGGACTGGGGATCAAACTTGCAATCTCGCCATCACTAGACAACCACTTACCCACTGAGCTATGCCACCCCAAAAAGATAAATAAATAAAAGTAAAGAGAAAATGCCTCCAAAGAACCATTAGATATACATTCCTTGAAAGCTGAGGTAAATATTAAGTGGACCAGAGAAACACATTTCCTCTGTCTTCTTTTTGTCCAGTGAGTAACTACTGAGCATCCCAGGAACAAAATGGGTTAGAGCACCAAGATGTGGCTGAAATGGAGGTTTCCACTTTGAAATATCTGTGGAGTGCCACTATTCTAAGCACAATGGCCGATTTGCTGAGGAGGGTTACCCAGTGTGTTCCTGCAATTCCTCCTTTCCGGAATATCCCAGTGTGAAGCCTGAAATAGGTCGATTTGAGAAGACGACACAACCTACTGTCTGCTAGCTAGCCCATAGAGATATTTAGCCTACATTAAAACAATATCATGTCCCACTATCTCAACAAATCCACAGGCTCACCACAATTTTTCTTTCTCTTAAAGGGTCTATTTTTACATATTGAGATTAGTCCCCACATTGTGGGGGTGGATATGGACATAGATATCGTGTGGAGGATTCAGGTCGGATGGCTTTCCCAATCCCCCACGGAGGAATTGAACTCACAACATCTGGCTTACCATTTCCTGAAGCACAATATCTACCACTGAGCTACCATGACCAAACATTTATCTTTCCAAATACCCTTTCAATATCACTTTAACTCGTTTTTTTTCAATTAATATTAACATTGATTCATTTGCCAGACACTTCACCCAAAGTTAAAATGGAGTGTTATTAATTGGCATTATAGAACCTGATAGCCAAGAGCACATGCCATGCCAAATCTATTGGCGTTAGCACACCTTAGCTCACAAAGAGGCGAAAATAGCCAAATTAAGATACTAAGTAGGTTTCGATTGCCAAAAATCCTTCTGACAGATATGTAATTGCTATTAGAGTATAAAACATCGAATGTAGTTTGGCGTCAACAGTACTGTTAGATGAATCATATTGGAAAAGGACAGACACTTTACTTAGTCATTGTGTTCTTACAATGAAATTGGCTCCATGCATTTAACCCATCCTATTGTGCAGAGAAGCATGTCGAAATTTCCTTGAGCAAGACACTATCCCCGTAATAGCTCTGCCCTGTGATGGACTGGCGACCATTCCAAAGTGCTTCCCCGGCTGTCACCCAATGAGATCTGAGATAGGCTCCATTTCCCCCGTGACTCAATGGATGGATGGATTGTATGGGTAGAATCACTCTGAAAGTGTAACCTGCAAAGTGTCTGACTCATTCAGGCATATGACTCAGAAAGGATGGGGACCCTAATGAGCATTATCCTGCTGTTAATGATGATTTCCAGTATACAAAGATTAGTCAGAACATATTTGAAGAAGACTGGGACCCCTGTGGTTAACTTTAATAGGAGCGACGGGGAAGAGGAGTCCCCATGTCACTCCAGCGTGGCACAGTATGACGATTTAAACCCAAACTCTTTGGAGGTAACAATTTGAGAAGGTGATCAACATGAACGGATGTGGACGACACTTAAAAATTGCAACATGGAATGCTTGAACACTCTACCAGCTTGGTAAACTAGACACCTGCCTGCAGGAAATGAGCAGATTGAATATAGACATTATGGGAGTTGCAGATACTCAGTAGACATTCTGACACTGCTGACGTAAAAATTTGATATATTTCTCTGGTGGAATGAAACACGAGAGGCAAGTAAGAATTATCATGAAAAAGTATTTGTCTAGATCAGTAGAAGGCTGCATTGCAAGGTCTGACAGGGTAATAATGATAAAGGTGGAAGGAAAGCCATTTGATGTTGTCATCATTCATGTGTATGCACCTACACAAGATAACAGTGATACTGGAGGGGAAATATTCTGCAGTAAAATTGGTGATTGTTTAAAAGGAGTAAAAGGAACGGCTGTGCTTATCGTTACGGGTTATTTCAATGTGAAAGTAGGTGTGGAAACTACAAAAGAAATCACAGAAAAATCTGATCATAGGGAAAGAAATGATCGTAGGGGAAATACTTGTAGGGTTTTGTCAAGGATAAAACCTTATGATCACCAACACACTATTACAACAACACAAAAGGCATCCATGCACATGGATCAGCCCAGGAGATAGAAGTAGGAACCAGACTGGTTATATTTTGGTAAAGAAAAGGTTCCCAAATCATGTCAAGAACACTAAAACCTATCCTGGAGGAGACATCATGTCAGATTATTGATAGCTTATTCAAAAAAGGTTTTATTGGCATGATGTATCATTTCACATATTGCAAATAAGCTTATTGCAATTAAGAATATTCAACTAAAAATTCCAAGAAAATGTCAGACGAGAAAAATATGAGCTTGACTTATTAAAACAAGCCCATTACAGAGAGCACTTCTATGTAGAAGACCAGATTTGACAAAAAAAAATAAAAAATAACCGAACAAGTCAAGGACAACACCTGTAGGATCGACCATAAATGACATTGTCTAAAAGGGGGAATTCATTGAGCAAAGGCCAGTGTTTAACCAAAGAAAAAGGCTAGAAAAGACAAGCCATAGATGACACCAGAAATATGTCAGAAAGAAGATCAAAGAAAAATTGCCCTGAATATGAATAGAGTGACAGTGACATTAAAAAGAAATACAAAGAAAGAAATGAGGAATGGTACGATGACCTGTGTCAAGACATAGAGGAATTGGAAAATGAACAAAAAAATTAGAGAAATGCATAAAGTAAAGAAGACAACTTACAAAAAGAGAGGCATTAAGAAAGTAGTGGATGCATCAAAGATAAGAATGGGAAAATTCTGTTTGAAAAGAAAGGCTGCAGGAAGATGGGAGGAGCTCTACGATGATTATAATAGGAAAGAGCAAGTTAAAATTAATGTAGAAGGGCCAGATTTACTGTAGAATGGAATAGAACAATCAATAAAAGTGATCAAGGCAGGGAAAACTTTAGGTGCAGGCAATATTTTTGTAGACCATCTATGAGAAAAATGATAAGATGTTGTTTTATCAACCTTCTTAAATTAAAATTAAATTAAAGGATTCCCTTATCAGTCCCGCAAGGGGAAATTTGGATTTCTCTGCATTTTTGACCCAACCTATTGTATGGGAGCAGTGAGCTGCCAACATCTGGCGCTCGGGAAACAGTTAGGGGTTAAGTGTCTTGCTCAAGGACACCTCGACATGCTGTATGCAGGACCGGGGATCGATCCTGCAACCGATCCTACCTACTGAGCTATGCCCCCCCCTGTATGCAAATAAAACCTGGACATTTAGTAAAGATATGTGGAAGAATATTGAGGCCTTTGAGTTGTGGATGTATTGAAAAAATGTTAAAGCTCCATATACAGCTCATGTGACAAATGGTGAAATCTTAAAATGAGTAAAAGAAAATGGTAGACCACTTAAAAATACCATAGTGAAGAGGAAAATGGAATACCTCAGCCATTTGATAAGATGTAACAAGCTACATAAGACACTGACAGAGGGAAAGGTCAGAAGAAGAAGACAGTGGGGATAACCACGCAGAACATGGATGACAGACATCAAGGAAAGGACAAGGGGGAACACTGGGAAATGTGTCAGGAAGGCTGTTGATTGAGGATACTGGAGAGACTTGATCACTAATTTACCAGTGATAGATGTGATATAGAATATAGAAAATTGTATAGGGGTAGTGGGTAGCTGGAGTGTCTGGGGAGCAGTTGCATCTCATCTCAAGGACACTTCAACACACTTTCTGAAGGAGCTAGGGGTTGAACCAGCAACCTTTTGAGAGAGAGAGAGAGAGAGAGAGAGAGAGAGAGACAGACAGACACACAGAGAGAGAGAGAGAGAGAGAGACAGACACACAGAGAGAGAGAGAGAGAGAGAGAGAGAGATCTGTACCAGCACTTGAGGATGTGGTGACCTTGTCGACGGTGAATGTCCATCGATCTCTTGTCTGCTATTCTGCATCCTCCGGTGTTTATATGGCTGAATACACTAACAGGATTAGGAGTCTACCAATTATTGACCTCTGTGATTGTAGGATCCAATATTCAGCATTTTTTGATGGAATATGTTTTATCTGATTGCTGATAAAATAAATGTATTTCCAAAATGTGCTACTTTGGCTCTGATGCAGCTGCCTCTCTGTAGTCACCAGTCTGTAGTCTCAAGCACTATCCTTTCCATAGCAAAATCTGATTGGTTATACGACAAGAGTAATAGCCTATCAGCACGCATTTGCAGACTGGAGCTTCTCCGGTGAGTGAGTGGAACTCTGTTTCCAAATTAAGGCAGCAGATATTACTCAAGTTGCAATAAACCTCACGCTCCTCTATGCTGAAGCAGTAGATTCCCTACAATGCTATGATTTATTTCTCATTTTAAAAAATCCTGTTAACTTTAAAAGAAATGGTGCTAGGAGGTCCCTGCACTTTTTATTTTAACATAATATTGAACACTTCTCTTTTAATTAAATATATGCTTAAAGGCAATAGCTCAAAGGTTAGTGCACTAACCTGAAAAGCCAGAGGCAGCGGGTTCAAATCCACTATGAGGCGTCAGGAAGGGCATCTAGCCTTAATCCCCCAAGCTCTATCTAAGTCTGTATCCACCCCCACAACATGGGGACTAATCATATCATAAAAATAATTCAGTTGACCTTTTAATGAGAATTGCATGAAGATTTTGCTCGTATCGTGATGGCCACCATGGCTGACTTCTTAACAGTTTCAGGGAAAACTTTATTCAACAGTCAAATTATATTTTATGGACACAAACTCATCCCACAGCCGAAACAGCTTAGACTAAATTTTCATGTAAGAGTAACTATAAATTCAAGGAGGTGCACAATAGACGAGGGTTCGTATTACACAGTGGCTTTCAGGGGAGGCCTATTTTCCGGTAGGCTACTACGCATGTCTGATGCATGAATGGGCTTATGGCAATCCTGCTGGTACTCAGCAGGATGCTTGCTGTGACTTGTTCATCGGAGAAACCAAACAGACATGGACCAAGACATTAGCACAACACAGTCGAGCCAACATGTCAGGGCAGGAATCCACAATTGACACCAGTCTACAGGCCAATGAAAGATGAGGATGTCGACGTCCTCGATTGCTGAGGAATTTAAGAGTTTCGTTCGTCACTCACCAGGTGACGAAAACGTATCTCAATAAACTTCTGATCCAGTTGAACAGATTCACCTCATTTTGTGAAAACTGGATAATGTTTTAGAGCTACCCATACATTTCTCAAAGTAGGCTTTCAGAGGAGCTCGTGTCATTTTTAGGGTAGCCGAGCCCCCCTTAGCTACCCGTAATTCCAACCCTGCAACAGATACTGGAGGAGCCACATGAAATGACTGGCAAACAAAGACTTTCCCGTTTGCAAACCACAGGATTTTTTTAAATCATCATTTTAACAGGATGTTTGATAAGCAAATAAAATAACTTTTTTACTAAACAATGCTCATTGCCCGGTTCACATATTTCCCATAAATTTAGTATTTGAATCATCACTGAATGATAATCATGACTTTGCATATCATTTGCCCACATTTCTTCCTGCCAGGTTCAATATACTGTCTCAAGAATCATGGATTACAGATTTCTGTTTCAGAGCCACTCAGTCAGTCTCAGGCACCAATCAAAGTTCTCTTTGGCTCTATGTCCACTTAGTAGTTGACTGTAGGCATATACAATACAGATGGGATGTGGAGTGTAGCATGTGGAGAGTGAAATGTTGGAAAAAAATGAACAAAAAAATCTGCAGGGCATTTTCACCATGCGTCACGACAATCAGAAGACAACAGCTGAGCTCCCAGCACGCTGAATAAATGTGGCATCTCGGTGGAATGGCGTTCCCCCTCCGCTGAACCTGTGTGAGCGGAGAGAAGCCCGTGCTCCCGACGCAATTAACAAACAGTCCGTCAATAAATAATGAATGTCAAACACAGCTTGATGTTTGGCATCATCAGGAGACTGGTGCCCCATGTAGAGTCATGGTCACAGCAGGGCAGGAGGGTCATGGGGTGCAGAGGAAGACACAGAGCAGAAAGAAGGCAGGGGGATGTCAGAGGACCTGCGCTGCAAAATGTCACCTCATCCCTTTGAACGCCTCTTGGAACACAACACACGACATTCAAGATGCGGAGGCAGCTGTCATTTCTTAAGCCATCCACTGACATTTGGTATTCTGGGCACTGTGGCCTGTATCATCCCAGGAAGTGGAAGCACAGGACAGTGGGCTGTTCTTTCAGCGAAGGGCACAGCGGGGAGGGTAGCACTGTCACATCTCTGTGGCTACCCATTAAAATAGCCGAACCAGGCATTACCCCTACATAACTGTCAACTGGAGGGCAGGTGCTGTGTTCTCACAAGATGTGTATAACCCAAACTTGACAAATGGAGGGGGAAAAAGAGGTAGAGCGTAACTGAAAAACTATCTGACAAGGTGACGATTATGTTAAACATATGGCCCTCTCAATGTCTATGGAATGTGTCAACACCGAAACAAATTTACATATTTTCTGGTGGATCATCGACACACAATTACTGTCATATGCCAAAAAGGTGAAGCATACAAATTTCCTGCGTAACTAAAAATCGTTACCATGAGGTGTGTGTGTATGTGTCCATTGAGAATGGGGATGTGGGCGGGGGGGACTTCCTTCTTTTGGACATATTTACCAGCTAGATCGTTACTACGCTGATCATTTCAGGACCTTTCTGATTAATGTAGTCTAAAACTATGGGTTAGTGCTCACCAGGGTGGGGGGCTATCAGCCCACACTGCAACAATGAATAACACCCTGTCCACTCAGATTACACAATCACTGTGCAAAACAGGAAAGACATGCAATCTCTAATATCAGCTTTTTAGAGTAACTTGACCCTCAGGCCACATGGGGGGGGCTTGGGTATTAAAGGGAGCCTAGTGTGGGTCCATTTTCTTCTTTTTGGAACATGTAAATGTGTCAGACCTTCCTTTGTCTTGTAGGGAGCAAGTAGTTTCAGCCCCTCGGGACTTGCCTTCATTGCAGCCCGCTGAAATAGTCATGCTCTTGTCTTCAGTGTCCTGTGGTTCAAATAGCAAGACATGGCTCCTCGTGCCCTTCTGCACAAGTGGAGTTCATAATCATTTTGTTTGCATGCAAGAAATGTGAATTCAATAGCTTAGTGGCACAAACACAATTGTTGCATGTTAATCCTTTTAAACATGAACAAGCCTGTGTTAATTGCAGTTTAAGCCTGTCCCAATGCTAATTTATCTTTTTTTTCCTCTCAAAACAAGTGATAACCAGTGCAGCGGGATAATTGACTTGTTTTTGGTACAAAAAACAATTGGATTAAAGAACAAGTTAAACAATTGGCATTATATTGATGTAAGTGGATGAATTTGTCCTGTTCCAATATTGTATCATTTGCAGCAAATACAATCTTTAAAAAAAATGACAGTGCCTTGAAGATAAGCAACTCTACACTGCGTGGTGCTAATCTGAAATATGTTTTTAGCTTTTCTTTGATGATTCAGAGGTCTGAAAAGAAGTGTCGGTTCTTTCAGTTTTGCTGCTTCTTCTGTCTGATCTGAGGATCTAAGGACAGAATGTTGTCTTACTGTAAAACCCATTACGGGTAGTTTGTTAGTTTTTATGATAGACTATACAAATAAAATTGACTTCATTCACAGTGAGTGGTTGAATTAAAGAGATAAAACACTGACGGGAATATATCTATCTTTTGCCGTGTTATCATTACAAGGAAAATTGCAGTCATGTGTGGCATTACGCTGGTATTAAGACATGAGTTCTTTACCATCGCTTTACAAATATAATAAAATATGGTAAATGAGGCACACCATCTGCTTTATCCTTTCCCTCTTAGGTTTAGTGAATTCAGAGCACCATCAGACTGCGCTCTAATGTCTGTGTGCATGTGTTAGACTTAAGCGTGACATGTTCCACATCCCCTGAGGGAACCCATTAAGCTTCTTTCCATACTGCCCTACTGTATGCTATGAAAATCCCTCAAAGAGCCAAGTGCCATGTCATGCACATATCCATATGTTTAGATGATGATGGAAGAAAGGCAGAGGCACGGCTGTTTAACTAGTAAAATTACAGCACTGCTTTTGCCTCTGTTGTTTGTCCATAGTATTTTGAAAGACCATGGAGATGTATCGAAACGACTAAGGGCCTACAAATTGAATTTTCTAGGCCTGGAGAGAAACAATGTTTCTGTTCTGCCTCTGAGGCATATGTGTGGCTAATCGCATACATCTGCAGTGGACGGGAAAGACATAGGAAAAGGACATCTTCCGATTATTATGAAATTTATTTTGTCATACTTCTCCTAAAGCTCAATACATTATAGTGTCAACAACTCTCTATTTCACATGCCACATACTCTTAACTCAAGCCTGGCCTCAGCCAGCAGCTCATCACAATTTGGGAAGCAAAAATGAAATAAGGTTTGTCATAGTCTTAGTAGTGAGACAGCAAACTAGCTGTGCTTGAGCGAGTTGTTAAGAACCGCATCAAATTTGTGCAAATACTGTAATGTAGTCTTTGTATTCTTGTAGGGATAAAATGGCCAAGGAGGTAGAGCAGGTCATTCAGTAATCAGAAGGTCACTGGTTTGATCCCCAGCTCCTTCAGAGAAGGTGTTGAAGTGTCCTTGAACAAGACACTGAAACTCTAACTGTTCCCTGGTTGCTACAGCTGCCCACTGCTCCTATACAACAGGAGGGGTTAAATGCAGAGGACACATTTCACTGTAGGAATACAATACGTTGTAAGAATACGACGGAATACAGTGGCTTCCTTTCCCACTCTAACCATTTCAGAAAGATATAAGTGTGATGGACAAAGGCCTGCAGGATGTCAGCGTGGTAGATTCCCACCTTTATGTATTTGAGTCATTACAGTGTAGACTTAATAACAGATTTTAATAAGATATGATGCAAGTATGCATTCAAGTTAAAATCCCTGGGATAGAAAATGAACCCCAAAATCCCTGTGAATATCCAACAGCCATACGGCTAAAATAGTGAGGATTCCAAACCCCAGACATGAAGGTGAAAATACTACCGGTGTGGAATTTGGTTCAGAAACTGCTAGATAAACTCAAATCAAACCTTTTTGTAATCTGTCACACAAATAATACCACAGTGATATAGCATATGGATTGTGTCAAAAGGCTCAAAATACATAAGAATAGCCCATCCTTCTCAACATGAGCAAAAGCAGCGAATCTTCAGATGAAATGTTAAGTGTGACCAAAATGATACAGCTCTTGTATAAAATTCAAGAGCAAGAAGAGACTTGACCTCATCTCCTCCTCCCAGGATCATTCAAAATGGCCGTGCACCTTCCAAGGAAGAATAAGAAATCTCCCAGGTTAAGCTGACTACCATACATGGGACCTTCATGTACAACTCGTGACTCAGGACCCAGTCTCAGTGGATGTGGTGGGGTTAGAAGATATTGGAGAGTCTGCTTTTCCCAGCATCAGAGCTTGTGAGGCAGCTTGCAGTCCTCTACACATCCCAGAGAGTGTGTGAATCTACTGGAGTCAACTTATAGTCTGGTGTAAGATCGAGAGGAGATATTTGCCAGGTTTATGAACATTTATCAAAACTCAGGAGAGAGGGCATCTACTATCTATAGTGGTTGCATGTGCTGCTGAACACTGCTTGAAGAAAGGCAGAGAAAGTCTGCTTCAGACATTCAGCAGCGGAAAAAGTTCAACCACGGCTGTTGTGATCACACTCTCCTCCTGCAGCTAGAGCTGAGAAGAAAAGTCCTTTGACTTTGCAGAGCTGCTGCTATAACTGAATAGAAGAAGCTAGGAGAGCCACGAAGCTAGATAAAATATGTCCCGTCCCCATTTTGGATTCCCCCCCAACCCCAGGGCCATTGTTAATGAGCAATCTGTGCATGATATGCACCTACAAAAAAGAGCTATACAAATTATGAATAACACCAGTTACAAATAATCAACGCATTATATAAAAATAAAAAGTGTAGAATCCCTTTGCTTGTCAGGGCAATTACTAGGGGTAGCTAACCTTCGTTTTTTTTAGAGCTATCTCTAACAAAAAGTGTGTGTATACTTTGTCTTTTAACTGTTTGTATTAATTATCATGGAGCAAGACTAAAATACAATAACTCACTTTTAAAGGATTTGCTTTAACTTAAATCACTGTAGTCAGTCACTGAATATACTAATTCAAATGCTTACTGATAAGTAATGGTTATGGCTATGCATTTAACATTAAATGGAAATAGCCAATTCAACTACAATACAGATAAGCTTAACTATTTGTTTTTAAAATATATTCATACATGTACAATGATATGAATAAACAAATAATAGCATTTCAAAAATCTTCAAAACAATATGCTATAGCCGCCAGTAATCTGAAATTAAAATAATGGGTACCCAATGAATTCGAGTCAAACGGTGCAGGGTTGATACTAAGGTTGGGATGGTCGGCCAAATACACAACGGTTGCCTAACAAAAGAATACTTGCTTGCAACAATAGCCGTCCCCTATGCTGCGAAGGCCCCGTTTCGGTTGAAAGACGTCTTCAAGACGGCTCACAAGATATGTCTGGCGATTAGAGTTGTCCGCTGTATTCCTCTGTCCCTTGGGCTCCATGTGTGCAATTTAGTAGTCCGGGGGATGTGTATCGAAGGTTTCCGAGCTGGATTCATATTCCAAAATCAGTAACTAATAAGCTAGCTTTAGCCGAATTAGCTTCCAATGCAATTCGGTGTCTCATTCCGAGTGCTCTCGAGTTTACTTCACATAACACAAGTACACGGCTATACAATGATTCATTAAGATAAACTAGTCTTTTGTCTGCAAACATTTAAAGTAGTAATGGTTAACTCACTATTTTTCCCACGTTACCTATGGTTGTGCCGTGGAGTTAGCATCAATATATCTCCTCTATTTTGTCGCATACTCTGTTCTCTCCATTGTACTGCGTCACTTCCTACTGACCCCTGACCTTAAACTCTGATATAATTGGCTGGGAAAAGACACAAAGTAAAAACTTAACATATGAATCCTTTCTCACAGTAGTCAAACGTAGTAATTTGGAAAACAAAATACATTTTACATTATGTAAATATTTCAACACACGAACTTAATGAAATCCCATGGGTATTGTGGAATATGCAATATAAAACATCTGCATAGTTTTAACATTTTAAATCCTATTTATTCTATTTGTACAATTTATCAATTCCAAGTGATGAATCAATGGACTTCAAATTCTGATTTAGGAATCAAGGAACTGTTAATATATAGGCCTATTTTTCCTTAGGGCTACAAAAGTTGTTTTCTTATTATTTAAAGATTTGGCTTTTTTTTAAACTAAAATAATTTTAATCATTTTATATTCCCAATGCAGGAATAACTTAGGGAAGTAGGGTTAGAAAAGTTCCCAACTTCTTGTTCCTTTTGAATATGACCAGTAATATGTTGGATCTCACTCGTACATGCCTATATTGGCCAAGGTTATTACTGGACATTAAGAAGAAGGTCAGGACCTGTGAAAGATGTATCTGCCATAAAACAAGCACTAAGATAACTGCCTTGGGAATATTCAGTTGAGTTAGCCTGCATGGACTACTTATCCTGGGAATCATATGGCTGTGTGATGAAGAACATCCCGGTAATAACTGATAATTCTATGAAATTCAATAAAAATGACAATATATAATAAAACTATACAATTTTAGATGAATAGGTAAAAAGGGGTAGGAATATATAAGTGTATACTTCCTACTATTTTTTCGAACAAGCTACACTATCATTTGTTTATCCGTTTCTCTTTTTGCTGTCCGAGATCACATACATAGAAAATGAGAAAAAGGGAAATATTGAGAGACATTCATTCAGTAAGAGAAACCCGATGAGAGCACAGCTTACATTAGTCAATACCATATGCTCTAACTATATAATGTCATTGGCAGAGAACAATGCCGGGTAAACTCATTGAGACAGAAACCCACTCGCCATGCAGATCTACCATCTGAATGTTAATCATGCAGAGACATATGCAGATCAAGCCTGCATAAAGCATTTTAAAGTATTCATACAGAATTGCTTAGCAGCTTATCATGGTTAATTAAGTATTATAACTTTATGAATACTTACAAAGCATATGCTCATGATTATATAGTGAATCGGGCTTACAATGAATTATTACTGTGTTTACAAAGTGTTCATACATACACTGGTGGACACCTGACAGAGCACCTATTCATCTTTTTGTGGAGCTAAAGTAAAGAGAGCACTCTTGATGTTTAATTGATACTAATCAAACTAAAGAGAGAAATAATATATACTTTATCTAGATGGCACGGCTGTTAGCATGGTTGCCTCACAGCTAGAAGGTCCAAGGTTCAAATAACCCCATCCCAGGTCATATCTGTGTGGTATTTACATGTTCTCCCAAATGTCTGTGCGGGTTTTGCCCGGGTGCTCCACTTTCCTCCCATTATCAAAAATACATGCATGTTAGGGTTAATACTCCTGCCTGTGCCCCTGAGCAAGAAACACTGCTCACTGCCCCCATTACAATAGGATGGGTTAGATGCATTGTGTGTATACACAATGGCAAATGAAGAAGGCCTCATTTTTTTCTTCTTCTAAAAGACACATCAATTCCCAAATAAAATACCTACTTCTCTATAAAGGATAGTATTAATGAAGGTATGAATCCAAGTTAAATGAGCTGAAACCTTCTACAGGATGATCCTTTGTAAGGACATTTTATAGGATGGCTCACAGGATAAAATCTTTTAACATCAATGACATGAATAAGGCAAAAGGAGGCTCTACCCCTTACCAGCACTATAAAACACCCTTTAGACCAAGAATTCATGATTTATAAACCATGTAAATATGATCTCTAGTACCTACATATGTCATTTAAATATTAATCATAAAGATAAAGCACCCTTGAAAACCCATTTGAGTGGCATATGCATTTGCTTTATAAATGTTTCAGCGTGAGTTTGACTACAACTGTATTCTGAAAAGGAATCTAGTTTACAGTACAGCCATACAGTCTTATCTGTACATGAGTGGCATCGAAAAGGGGTTTATTTCATAGTGAACACTGAGATTTAAGCTTTCTTTGGCTGTAATTGCATCAACCAAGCACTCCTATGCCAGGTGTGCAGGAATGGAAACAGGCCATTGTCTGGAACATCACATTGGATGCAGACAGTCTGTGGACAAAAGCACACAGGACTGACACGGTCATAAACAGACACCTGAGTAAACAGTACTGAGGTACAACCCACATAGATTTTCCAAAGAGTGGGAACACCCTGAATGTTGGCAGCAGCATTTGAGGGCAAAAATCGACAGCAAAAGCTACTCCCACTACTACTACTAATGATGATGCTTTTGGTTGCTTCCATTAGGGGTCGCCACAGTGGATCATCCATCTCCATCTCTTCCTGTATTTTGCATTTCCCTCTGTTATACCAGCTCACTGCATGTCCTCCCTCACCACATCCATAGACCTCCTCTTTGGCCTCTCTATTTTCTTCATGCATGGAAGCTTCATATTCAGCATCTTTCTCCCAATATTGCCCGCATGTCCAAGCCATCTCAACCTGGCCTCTCTTGCTTTGACTTCAAACCATCTAACCTGAGGTGTATCTCTATTATACTAGCTCCTAATCCGGTCCTTCTTCATCACTCCCAATGAAAATGTTAGAATCTTCACCTCTGCCTCCTCCAGCTCCACCTCCTGTCTTTCTGTCAGTGATACTGTCTCCAAAGCACACAACATAGCTGGTCTCACCACCATCTTGTAAAACTCCCCTTTCACTGCCACATGTATCCTTCTGTCAAAATTCACCCCGGACACTCTTCTCCATCTGCTCCACCTATTCCACCCTGGCTGAACTCTCCTCCGTATTCCCTGTTACTTTGAATAGTCAACCTCAAGTATGTAAACTCATCCATCTTCCTCACCTCTCCTCCATACATCCTCATCATTCTGTTGTCTCTCCTCTCATTCACTCATATGTATTCTGTCTTGCTCCTACTGACTTTCACTCCTCTTCTCTCCAGTGTAAACCTCCACCTCTCCAGTCTCTCCTCAGCCTGCTCTCTCCTCTCACTACAGATCACAATGTCCTCTACAAACATCATAGTCCACAGAGACTCCTGTCTGATCTCCTCCATCAACCTGTCCATCACCACTACAAACAAGAAAGAGCTCAGAGCTGATCCTTGATGTGAGCCCACCTCCACCTTGAACCCTCCATCAGTCCTACCACACCCCTCACCACTATCACACTGCCCTCATACACCTCCTGCTCCACTCTGACACACTCCTCTGACACTCCTGACCTCCTCATACAGCACCACACCTCCTCTCTCAGCACCTGTCATGTACCTCCTCTACATCCACAAAGACACCATGTGACCCCTTCTGACCTGCTCTGTGTTTCCTGATGTACAGTCATTAAACTTTATTTAAAGTGATTGTGGCAGAGTTTTGGTACAATCTGAGGATGTGGTCAACATGGGACTACACCTCAACTCCTCAAGGACAAACACACGGGTCCTGTTTGTGAACCTCAGCTCAGTATTCAACATCATCATCCCTGATGTCCTCCACTCCAAACGCACCCTGCTCACTGTACCAGCCTCCCATCTGCCAGTGGATTAGAAACCCCCTGACAGACAGGAGGCAGCAGGTTAGCCTGGGGGAAATACACATGCAGCACCTGCATAACTAACCCCCTGGGGATGTGTGCTCTCCCTTCTACTCTCCTCCCTCCCCATAAATCACTGCACCCCAGGAGACCTGTCTGATAGACTCTAGACATTTGCAGATGACACAACCATCATTGGCCTTATCCAAATGGCGATGAGTCTGCATACTGATGGGACGTTGGGCAGCTAGCTATGGGGCAGCCCCGAAACTCTGGAGATGAACACTCTCGAAACTGTGGAGATAACAGTGGACTTTAGGAACACGGCCCACGCTCACCATACTCAACAGCATGGTGTCTGCAGGGAACACTTATAGATTTCTGGGTTCCACAATCACCAAGGACCAAAGGAGGAGATCCAACATAGTCTTAATCATCAAAAAGAAGAAGTTTTATTTATTCATCATTGGACACACGTGTGTTCTCTGCATTTAAGCCACATCCTATTGGGACGGGGCTGTGAGCAGCTGCATCACCTGGGGATCATTTAGTGGTTCAGTGTCTCGATCAAGGACACTTTGACATGCTTTCTTTCTGCAGGGGCTGAGGATCAAACCACCAATCCTCTGATTATTAGATGACCTCCCTAGCTCCTGAGCTATGCCAGCTTAGAGGCCCAGCAGAGGATGCAGTTTCCTCTGCAGGTTGACTTCCTCTGTCAGGAAGTCAACCTGTCTCAGGATCTGCTCTTTCAGTTCTACACTGCAGTAATCCAGTCTGTCCTCAGCACATCCATCACTGTCTGGTCTGGATCGGCCTTCATACAGGACAGGGGCAGACCACAACGGACAGTTGGGTCTGCAGGGGAAATCATTGGTGCCAACCAGCCCTCCATTCAGGATTCATTCATCTCTAAAGTCAGGAAATGGGCAGGCAGCATCACTACAGACCCATCAGACCCTGCTGATAACCTGGTCTAACTGCTCCCCTCTGGTGGGCGCTGCAGAGCACCATACACCAAAACAATCAGATATATAAGCATTTATTCCACAGGCTGTGATTCAAATGAACGTTTAACATTGTGGAGTTCCAACCACACATCTCATATATAGTGTACTGTACATACATGTATGTACACACTCTGTCATGTCCATCTACCTCAGGCATGTGCGTAAGTAACCTCTATCCATCCATCCATCCATCCATCCATCCCTCCATCTATCCATCCATCCATCCACCCACCCATCCATCCATCCATCCACCCATCCATCCATCCACCCACCCATCCATCCACCCATCCATCCATCCACCCATCCACCCATCCATCCATCCATCCACCCACCCATCCATCCACCCATCCATCCATCCATCCATCCTCAACCACTTATCTGGCGGCGGGTTGTGGTGTATAAGTAGCCTGACACCATTTATTTCCACATCTCTGGTACATTTTCTGTACCACGGCACTTCATCACCTCTTACTTTCACCTGTATATAGTCAGTCCTTG
>OMLC01042439.1:0-22468 GCA_900302585.1 Regalecus glesne
GAAAAAAAAAAGAATTGGGAATAAACCATCTCTTTCTTACGCCTACTTATTTCCATGTGTTTCTTTCGGTTCCACGAGGAGATATATACAGTATAGATGACATTCGGTCACTTTAGTTATCAGGGCTGAGAAGTGTGTCTCGAGAGTAATGGGGAAAATTTGCACCATCCCTGCACAGGGACGCAGGGCGCAGAACACTGATGAACTATAGTTTGAAACAAGAACGCATCCACGTCCCTTCAAATTTACTTTCTGCATCTGGTGTACAGCTACTGCTAAAACCGGAGTTGTCACGGGCATGTGTAGATCGCAGAAGTTGTTCCTCATTGCGTACAAGCCTCAGGAATTGGGGGTCCGGGAAGGTCTCGTCTTCCCGTCCCTGAGCCCGGTTGGTTGTAGGAATGTCCTGAGTCAGTTGGACAAGAGTGTAAACACACCAGTCCTGCCTAACCCTGAGAGTACGGACACTGTGTGGGACAACACTTTAATTTTTTTGCAACACACCAAACGATCCTCAAATCGCCACTTCCTGTTTCTCTCCACACCTATCACCTCATCTCTTGAAAGGAACAATAACCAGTTAGGTGCTAATCTTGTTAGAATAAATGTTCGGTTTTGAATTTTATGTAAATGTGTGATTTTATATTGGGTTTTATTTGGGGGTGAACTGCTTTGTTTCTGAATGCTAACTCGCTTGTTTCCCATGATTTAACTGCATTCATGTGCTGCCTACATACATACTCGCCTTATCTGTTCGCTCCTTCGTATCTCATGTATGCAGCGAAGTCAGCCCGGGACAAAACTTTTCTGTGCGTCTCATCACTTGTTTTGATTCCATGTGCAACGGGAGAATAGTCGAGGTTAGACTTGCTCGGTACTGTACAGTATTCTATGTTGAACTAGTGAGATATTTTAAAAAGCGCAACCCAAAAAAAACACTAAAATGATGGATGGGATTCTTTAGAAAAAATGTTTGAGGAGGACACTCGATCCAGTCCACTGTCAGGTCAAGTTATGAGATGATATAAATTGTGAATTTCTGTTAACAACATGAAGGCTGCACTTTGAGCTCTTTCTGTTTTGGATGTATTGCATAAGGAGTCTTGACGATAACAAACATTTCCCTCACAACGACTTTGTGTGTGGACTTTGAGACTTTAACGGAACTTCCCCAACACAACAGTCTCCATTTTGCCACAGTCGAACTTCCTGATATGACCTTTCATCTGGTGGGGATGTGGGCGAGCAGCCTCGATATCCCAGACACCCACTGTACACAAGCTGCTCTGAGATGCTGACAAAAAGTGGAAATTTTTGAAAAAAAAATACAATTTTTATATAGCGGCCCTGCACAAAAGTCCCAAGCAGCTCCTGTCATTGTGCAGATCTGTGTAAAGATAAATAAAATGTAAAATTCATGACATTGAACTGAGGTTCTGTTGTTTGAAAACCTGCATTTTTGGGGGGGAATTTGACAATGCTGTGGGATGCAGTTGCTGGTCTTTTATAAGCCTGGTTACTCTTGCAGAGAACATGAACATTGGGGGAAAAAAAGAGAAAAATTATGGAAAAATGCAACTTTAATTTTCTAAAATGGATGCTAGCAGATCAGTTTGACTTGCAACTCATTTTTGCTGTGCGGGGAAAAGGTTACAGCTCAACTTAACATGTTTAACTAAGTTATGAAAGGAAATAACATGCATTAATAATATACGTTTAATGTGGGACCCAGAAATTCTCAAATGTACCAAGTAAGGGTTGTTTTGGGTTTTGCTGTTAGATTTTCTTTACCTGCCTTAGGTTGTGTTTTTTATTTTCCTCACCTGGATCTGCTCAGCTTTGTTTTTCACTAAAAACTGGTGTGTCATACGTGTGCTTACAGTCAGTATCATACGCCTACGCCTCTTTTTCTGCCTATACAATACCTCGACGGTAACACTATAGAATTTCACAAATCTATGCATTTGATTCCTGTAACATCAGAATATTAATGCCATGTCGCATCAGGGGCTCTCAGCCAGTCAACAGCAGCTATACGTGTCTGAAAAGCTATAAGCATGACAAAAGAAAATATGTAGTAGGAGTTTCGCAAAAGGAAACCATGGGTTTAAGGGCTTGATTTGTGTTTGTTTTTTTGTTTTTTTTTCCACCACCCCCTTGCAAATAAGGGGGTGGTGAGGGGATTTTTGTGAAAATGTCAACTGTTTAACTATTTAAGATGTATTTACTCTTCAACAATGTATAACAGGACAGGAATAAAGATGTCTAGATGAACCCATGTCCTGGTCCTCTCTTCCATCAACTTCCACTGTGCATTATCCAAATGTTGAGATCTGCTGCCATCTATAGGCAGACGAAATGTATGGCAGGATGATCTGAGGCGGTTCAGACAAGTCCATTTTATTTGTGTAGGCCATGATTACAAATATGCCTCACTGAGCTTTTCACTAACACAGCATCCTGTCCTTAGACCCTCACATCAGATAAGGAACAACTCCCTAAAAACATTTTAACAAGGTGAAAGAAAAATAGGAAGAAACTTCAGGGAGAGCGACAGAGGAGGGATCTCTATTAAGACGGCCAGGCGTGCAATGGATGTTGTGAAAATAGAATAAAACACAATTTAAAGAATACAAGATGGATGAAAATAAGAATACAATAGTAATGATAACAATCATAATAGCAATAGTATTTTTTACAGGGACAGTGCATATTGAACATCTAGAATTCAAATGTGATAGATGTGATATCTCTGTTACTGTGCTTTACACTGGCTGCTGTTACACTGCAATTTCCCCCAGTGGGACTAATAAAGGAATATCTTATCTTAAATACGCCAGATCTAACCAACCAGGCTGATTCTCATCATATGAAGAATGCATCAAATGTCATTGAGCAATAGCCCAAACCCCCAATTTTTAAAACCCTGATATGGAATGGTTGGGGGGTACGATTCCTCAACAAAATACTGTAATGTAATGACTGAAACGTAGATTTTTGCAGGCACTTTCATCCGTGTGCCATCAACAATATACAGCAGCTGAAATACTGCAACCTTCCTATTTTCCTATGTGCCCCATGTTTGAATCGTGCATGAAAGAGGTCTGCTTTACTTGTCACAGTTAGTCCCCATGGTGTGGGGGTGGACACGGACTTGGATGGAGCTTGGAGGATTAAAGCTGGACACCCTATCTGATAACCCACGATGGGTTCAAATCCACAACATCTGGCTTGTGCGTGCCTGAATCACAAACATAGATTACAGTCATGCAGTGGAGTGACCATAAAGTGTGCAGGTAGGATTATGACTAAGGTTCAAAATGCAGAGAAACCTCAACGTGCAAAATAAGTAAATAAGAGAGCCAAATGTTTCTAATCGGCAATATATCCTAAATTAAGATTGTTAGATTAAACCGTGTGGACCAGTTATAGCTTGGCCTTATTTTGGCCTTTACAGTGGATCCTGAACAAATTAAAGTACTGCCCTGAGGTCTGACATCCAAACTCTGTGTATCTTCCCGACAGAGATGCTTCTGAATGCCAGGGTATTGATTAAGCCCTGCTCATATGTGGGAGCAGATGTAGGACAGTCAGAATAAACAGACTGGACCACACCACGCCTTTAGGTTTGTGGGTTATCCGAGGTTCCATCAGCTGGCTGAGGAGGATTAACTGCAGATAACAGCGTTTAACTTTTGACACATTTTATTACAGGCCTTGTTTGTTTTCTCAATGCCAAGCAACTGAAAGGAAGGTAGATGAATGTATGTTCCTCTGTAGACCTCAGAGGAAGACGTTGCAGCATTTAGTCAGTCAGAGGTATTCCCATGCATGACTCCACGACCCAACTTCAGATAAACAGTTGATGATGGATGGATGGAGGGAGGGATGGATGGATGGAGGGATAGCTCACATGAACAGGGTAGTATTGTAGGATTGACTGGGTTGTTATTCTCTCTTCATATCTGCTGAGGATACCGAGTTCACTTGTCGTTTTCTAGACCCAATCTTGATTTCCGTAGTTAGGAGGCTGTTTTGCCATTGGCCAAAGAGGAGCCATAAAATAAAGTGGTCATAAAGTGGTCATTAACCCACAAAAGAGTGCAACACTCGCCGCAGGTTGTAGAGCAGTGGTAGGAAAGTTACTCAACCAGAGGATCACTTCGCTCCGGATTGGAATTACTGACAAGACGCGATCATGATGAAATATGGCAGCCTGGATCTGATCAAGAAAACACTTTCCAAGGTAGGAACAAACCCTTTTCAGAGGTGCTGACGATCTCTTCTCCGAAATATTCCTCTCAAATACAGCAAATAGTCCGTAGCAGGCAGACTAGGTCGTCCATTAACAGGTTATATTAATGGGGTAGCATAGCTCAGGAGCTGAGGCGGTAGTCTAGCAATCGGAAGATTGGTGGTTTAGTCCCCAGTTCCTTAAAATATGTTGAAGTGTCCTTGAGCAAGACACTTGACCCTCCCTAACTGCTCTTATAGTTTGGATTGAATGCAGAGTACACAATTGTGTGATCTTCATCTTCTTCTTCTTCTTCCTCTCCGTAGGTTTATCTCCATAGGAAACGGGTTATTCAAGAATTAGATGGTGTGTTGACCAACTACAGGAACCTCAAACCTGTGATGGATGAACATGGTGATTCTCTGTTACTATACTATTTTGTGCGTGATGGATCACAATTTAGTCATTTAACCATAACCATGGTTTAACCATCCCGTTTACAGTCCACCCTCGTATAATCCACGCTGTCTGCTTCTGCAGTTTTCAACGACGGCACCGCAAAGCTGTTAATGAGTCTGTCGGGAACCATTCCTGTCTCGTTTCACGGTATGGACATATTTTCACCTTAAACCCTTATGATGGAAATAATTACTTAAGTCACAGAACCGTAAACTCCTTTTATGGTTCTGCGTAATCACTGTTCTAATCTGAGGCTTCTGTCTTCCTGCTCATCCACCAAGGCAATACCTACAACATCCCAGTGTGCCTGTGGCTTGAGGAGAGCTACCCCCAAACAGCCCCGATCTGCTACGTTACCCCCACTCGGGAGATGATGGTCGTAAGGGGAGATCACATCAACAGCAATGGTGAAATATCGCTGCCTTACCTGCAGGGGTGGAAACCGGTGAGAATCGGAAGGTTATACTTCAATACCCAGCCCCTTCAGAAAGCGTGGTGAAGTGTCCTTGAGCTAGACATTGGATCCTTAACTGCTCCCTGGGTGCTGCAGCTCCTATTCGATAGGATGGGTTAGATGCATGACATATTTCCTTGTAAGGCTATGATGATCAGATAAAGTGTCTTTCCTCGATGAGTGGAGGGCATGCAGGTATATGGAGCATACCCGCCTTTTCTTCTGTTTGCAGTAGTCACCTATCATAAAACAGACCTTTGGATCAGTTGAAAGGCCATTGCAAGATACACACACACACACACACACACACACACACGTCTTTACACACATGTGTTTATGTTTTAAGTACTTAAATCCAGAAATGGTTCTGAGGTGTGACATGGTAGAAAGTTCAATTGTCATTCCTAGGTGTAGTTGTGATACCATTGCCATGTTGCAACGACCTAACTCTTCCTTTCCTCTACCAGACTGAGTGTGACCTGGTGAGTCTCCTCCAGGTGATGACTGTGATGTTTGGCGAGTCCCCCCCTGTTTGCATGAAACCTCATCCAAAGCATGAAGAGGCCTCCTGTGAGTAAATTAGAGACACATTTCCTTCTACCTGTCTCTCTGTACTGATGTCTGCCTGTCTTATTTGTCTGTCTGGCTGTCAATGTTTCTGTATCTTGCTGCATGTCACGTCCAAGCAACATCATTCTAGGTGTGCTGGAATGAGGAAGAGATTGATAAGGAAAATTGATACCTGGATCTGGGTCACATTTTTGTGTGCGGCTCACCACCCTGAGGCTTTATTTTGAAAACAGAGACACACACACATCCTTGTCATCCTGTTTGTGACACCTTCTCATAATCTTCTTCTCTGTTTAACCACCCTGTTCTCTTTCTAGGTTCACAGCAGTTCCACAAACAAATGGAAAGCAGCTCAAAAGCAGATGGAAATTCATATTTTTGCTTGTCCAGAGAGGATGATGACGATGATGGTCAACCTTTCAAGTGGGGAAGCGAAACCAGCTGCTAGCAACTGTTGTGATGTGGCTTGTAAAAAATGACTGTTCGTTGTTGATGCTACATGTGAAGGCCATGATGTGTGTTTTATCAAATCTAGAGGTGTCCTCCAGAGCTTTGTAAAGTTCTACTTCTTTAATTCATGCCATTATGGGCAACATGACTCAGGAGGTAGAGGAGGTTGTTGAATGTTACTGGTTTGATCTTCGTTCCTTCAGAAAGCATGTTGAAGTGTCCCCGAGCAAGATGTTGAACCCCTAAATGCTTCCTGGGCACTGCAGCTGTTCACTACACCTATACAATAGAATGGATTAAATGCAGTGGACAAATTTCATTGTGAGAGTACAATGATCAGATATAGTGGTTCTTCTCTCTCCCTCTCTCACTTATTTCATAAGGATGCACATTGTTTTGGACAAAACCCTTCAACGATGGTAATGTAACAGCTGTAAATAACTTTTTCTAGGTTTTGCAATGTAGTTTTATTAATTGTACTTTGATAAATTTTATTAATGTAGTGGAAGGGAAAGCCATATGACTAGATGTATGGATTGCATATCACATGCAAGGCACTATGCCATATACCCTTCATCATTGCTTATTAACTTGACAGTGTGTCGTGGCCTCCAAGCCCTGTGATATATGTGAGTTACATTATGCACTGAATATTTTGACAAGTAACGTGTTTACTAAGTGCACTTGCTCCGTTGATAAATTGTCAAATAAAAAATGACTGACTGGTACCACTGAGACTTATATTAAATGGATTTTTATTTTATCTGCTAAGTACAAAAAATAATTACATTTGCATTTCAAAAACTTTCAGAGACAGGTGAAAATTTGAAGGGAAAACCATTATGAGGTGCCTCAGTAATGTGTGGCCCCACCAGGAGCCTCCGGAATAGTTTCAAAACTTCTTATCGCATATTCTATATGTCTCTGATATCTACTGTAGGGATGGACACCATTCTTCCAAAAGATATCCCCTCATCCGGTGTTTTGATGGTGGTCCAAAATCTACCATAGGTGTTCTATTGGGTTGAGATCTAGTGACCGCGAAGGTCATCGCATATGATTTACATATGATTTAAGTTTGGAGTCAAAGCATGAAAGGCAAGATTGAGATGCTTTGGACATATGTGGAGGAGAGATGCAGGTATATTGGGAGAAGGATGCTAAATATGGAGCTGCCAGGCAAGAGGAAAAGAGAAAGACCAAAGAGGAGGTTTATAGATGTGGTGAGGGAGGACATGCAGGTAGCTGGTGTGACAGAGGAAGATGCAGAAGACAGGCGGAAATTTAAATGATAATCCTCTCTGGTGACCCCTAACGGGAGCAGCTGAAAGTGTTATTACTAGTAGCTATTTAAAGTAAGCAAGAGGTGCACCTGAAAAAGTTCTGGTATTCCAGCTTGTGTTTTGTTTTTTTGTACACAGTAAGTTTTATTTCAAACCATCACTTGGGGAATAATTAACCATTTTAAAATTAAGCTACACGCTTTTAAATAAACAATTCTGAGCCTCACAAGCATTGCGTTTCACCGGAACCGGATAATGTAAGGTACCGTGCCGGAAGTGTGTTTTGTTGTTCATCGAGTGTTAGCTGTTTTATGGTCTCAGTTGTTCGTAACGTATACATAGTTTTGCGTCCTCTTATACCGGGTCTCCTGAACTTGGCATAAGCTAGAGCCACTGGTTCCTTTTCTAATTGAGGTTTTTTTTCACAGGAGAAAGCGGCCCTACCTTTGGCTGGGGCCTGCGTTCGGCCAACATAGCAGTTACCGTAGGATAGCTTCCAGTCGTTAGCTTGTTTTAGCTAATTGTCTTCCAGCTACCTACAAAAAGTCGGCGACCTAAACTTCCAAACAAGTCGTTTGAACTGTTGAATCTGTCTTCAAATATGGCAGTCGTCAACGAAAGTAGCCTGAAGAAAATGCTAAAGGTTTGTTTGAAATATAAACCTCTATTTTCGTTAACGTCAAGTGAGAGTTGCTTGCTAGTTTTAGCTATTAGCCGGGGTGTCAAGCGTCGCGAAGATATTTTTTTTAGGATTTGTCTATATCATGCACCAAGTATACTTGTCATCCTCGTTTTCTGAGTGTACATATAGCACAAAATGGTTGGTTATAATTCCTAGAAGTTTCTTTTTGAAAAATCACATTTTACCCCACTTAGTGTGAAATTCCTGTTATCTTCAAACTATTCAGCATTTCGAATGACACATCCTTCATGTGTAATGTAATTGTAATTGTAATGTAATTGTAAATTTGGTAAAATTATGGTATAATTCTGTCTTTAGTATAGTATTCAAAGTACAATTTATACTTATTCGGGCTTGTTTTGATCTTTTTTAGACGTGTCTTAAATTGTCAGATATCGAGTTATTAAATCTAAATTATCTACCCCTGGGCATGTTTTACTTGGGGGGGGGGTTATCTTGTACTCTATGCTTAGGATGAAACAATCTGTTGTATTTGAAGAAATATTAGTAAATATTTAAACATAAATACTTAACGTTTACTGAACAAGCTTTCTTAGAAGTATTGATAGACAACCTCTGTAATATTTGATTTAGCAACCATTAGTATTATCTAGTGGTAGAGTATGTACTTCTGGAACTGATGAGCTAGATGTTGTTGGTTCAAACCCACTTTGGGACCTCAGGAAGAGCATATGGCCTTATTTCCTCCAAACTCCATCTAAGTCCATGTCCCCATGTCCGTCCCCACGTTGAGACTAGACATGACACTTAAAAATGAACCTCTCAGTATTAACTTTGTCATAGTCCATTATATTTCTTTCATATTGTTTTAAGGTGGAAGCGGAGGCCCTCCTGACTAGGATGAGAGACTAGTATTAACTGACAGCATTATACTTGTTCACAGTAGCTTTGCAGATGTTGTGGCCCGTCATTGAAGATGTTGACTTCTGTTGCCATATATTTCGTTTTGTGTTGTCTAGCAATACAAATACAGAGACTTGACTGTCCGTGAGATAACCAATGTCATCTCCCTGTACAAGGACCTTAAGCCTGTTATGGATTCCTATGGTAAGTTTATTTATCTTATGTTGGGTTCTAAAATTTAAAACTTTTGGTCCTGGTTATGTGTGCACTTTATTGTGCATGGTAAATCATAGCTTGATGTGCCACAATATTTTATTGCCTTCAGTGTTCAATGATGGCTCTACAAGAGACCTGATGAGTTTGGCAGGAACTGTTCCAGTCAGCTACAGAGGTAAGGACAACTAGTGGAATGCAAAAAGTATCGACCAAGATTACTACGCAGGACCACCAACAAACTGTATGACTCGATGGCCCAGGGAGTAATGCCACTTCACAAATAAAAACATATTCAGCTTTAAATTATATTTTAACTTATGCTTAGCAGTCCCTTATGGTTATGCAGGACATATTATTATGTAGTTACATCTTTTCAATTTCAGGTTACTAATAGGTTTTGTGTTTCTGCTTTAGGTAACGTTTACAACATCCCAGTATGTCTTTGGCTACTTGACACATACCCCTACAACCCTCCTATATGTTTTGTCAAGCCTACCAGTGCCATGATGATCAAAACCGGCAAGCACATTGACGCAAACGGCAAGATCTACCTTCCTTATTTACATGAGTGGAAACATGTAAGTCTCAGTTAAAATAGGCATTCAAATTGTTCAAATTCTGTAGAATAAGAATGAGTTATAAGGGAGAACAATGCAATAATCTCACCTCACGACTCACTTTCTGTTGTCATGCCATAGCAGATTTTAGCTTTAGATTTGGCTGTAGCATTTTTTTGTCTGTTTAAGTTTGGGTGTCATGATAATACTAATATTGCAAAAATTATTTTCAGCCCCAGTCAGACCTTTATGGTCTAATCCAGGTGATGATTGTGGTGTTTGGAGAAGAGCCTCCTGTGTTTTCTCGGCCAACCACACAGGCCCCCTATCAGGCCTTCCAGGCTGCAGGACCCCCTAATTGTAAGTGAAATGTGCCATGTGAAATGTTGTCAAGAGGAAATTGTCCTTTGTGCTACTTAATGCAGAGGAACAAATGTTAACCCATGGGATGTACTTGGATAAGTATAATACATAATGTCTTAGTCGACTAGCACTATTCATGTATGATCTTTTTGAGTAACAGTTCAGAGTAGCTGCTGACTCCAATACTGAAGAGCCCCAGTTTAGCATAAAGACTAAATTTTAGTTGTGTTGATGTTTTTGGGAGCAGTTTGTGTAAATTTGTGGTTCTAGAACAACTCCAATGTGAACCAGCACTTGTTTTGTACGGGTGCATTTTCATCTCTCACCCTTAGATGGCACTCACTCACTGCTTAAAACCCAGTTAGGGAAAAATATAAATGACGGATTTTCCAACTCTGCATTTTAACTCTGATGTGGCTTAGGCTTGAATATATTTTCCTTGCCCCCTTCAGCCTCCTATATGCCAGGTATGCCTGCAGTCTCACCCTACGGACAAAATTCCAACCCTGGGTAAGTTGTCTGGCGAGCAGAGCTTCCTCTCCTTGCTAGTTGACATGCTACTTTACTCAGTTGTTCCCATCAAACCAGTTCTGACTGATCTCTCAATTGATATTTAATATGCCATGGACACAGGGTTGGGCATTTATGACTCAAAGTTAATGTTGGATCTCTCACGTTTGACAATGGAAAATGGGAATAGTGGGTATTTTGTTTATTATGTAACTACATGTCATGTACCCATTCCAGTGGCTACCCGGGTTACCAGTACCCAGGCAGTAACTCATATCCCGCAACAGCTGGTCCTGCACATTACCCCTCCCAGACCCCTGTCTCTGCAGTAGGTATGTAGTACAACAGATATTAAGGCTAGTATTTTATGGGTGTTGTAGGTGTCTGTTATTTGGATTCATTTGTAAATTCAGTTATAACCCAGCCAGCTATCAATTTCATCTAGATGAGAGCTGTGAGCCTTTGGGAACTAGATTTTATTTCCAAAAATAACAGTTCACCCCACCTTTCTATGGCCTTTAGTTAACTCTTGACTCTTGACCCTTGACTTTCTGTCTGGCTGGGCCTCCATTCTGTGAGACTTCAACAGAGTGCTTGACTGCCTTTGAAAGGTCGTCTCTGTAACTAGAGTGCGGAACATTAAAGGCCAAAGGGTGTGATGGATCTTAAGGGGAAGGACCTGCCATCCCACACCCCCAACCCACAAATAGCTATATTTAGGAAGGGAACAGTAACTCCTCATATGAACAACCCCATGATTAAGAAACACATTTGATGTCCAGACCCTCATAGTTAGCAGGAGTAATGGCTAACTCCTCACATTAACAGACCCGTGATAAGGAAACACATTTGCTATTCAAACGCTCATCGTTAGCTTTAGCAATGGTTAAATGACCCTAGATCAGTGCGCAAAGGTAGTTTCTTTCACCTATATTTAGCAAATGGAAGGGAGTGGAAAGGAGATAAGTTTACCTGTAGACTCCTCAGCACTTGAGATGTCATTAACAGTAACATTATTATTGCTGATGAGACTGCTGTTAGAATGGCCTTGACTCTGCAGACATCTGTGGCCCAACCTCTCATAATTATACTTTTTAAAAGGATCAGAAAGGGAGTTGCTTGTTGAATATGAGGCATTTACAGAACTATTTAATATGAATAAGGTTGGTCAGGTTAAAAAATCACATAAATTAAAGCCCAGCCTATGGCCTTAAGACCTTTCACATTATTTTACAAAGAACATTGCACTTTATCATTCATTGTATTGTTGTGTCTTTTTTTGTTATGTATTCCGGGAACAATAACCTTGAGCACCAATTTTTTGCCAGCTGTTGATTCTCTTCCCTGCTTTTGGCCTTGTCTTCCATCCTAATTATGTCATATAATCTCCTTTACTTTCTCTATCAGGCCAAAACAGAGACGGCACCATTGGTGAGGACACAATTCGTGCGTCCTTGATTTCAGCCGTAAGCGACAAGCTCCGCTGGAGGATGAAGGAGGAGATGGACAGAGCTCAGGCGGAATTGGATGCCCTCAAACGGACTGAAGAGGACCTGAAAAAGGGTCACCAGAAGCTAGAGGAGATGGTCTCAAGACTTGACCAGGAAGTAGTGAGTGATCATCCTTATACTCCAATTTAAATTAGTATTTATTTTTCAGCAACCTAAACCTTTTTTCAGGTATTCAGTTGATCCCCCCTCCTCCAATAGTTTTTTTTTGTAACTGTGGCCATCTCACCAGGTGGAGGTGGACAGGAACATTGAGCTGCTGAAGAGGAAGGATGAGGAACTGAGTGAGGCCTTGGAGAAGATGGAAAACCAGTCGGAGAACAATGACATTGATGATGTCATTGTACCCACAGCACCACTATACAAACAGATCCTGAACCTGTATGCTGAGGAAAATGCCATTGAAGACACTATCTTCTACCTTGGAGAGGCCCTACGCAGGGGAGTCATTGACCTTGAGGTTTTCCTCAAGGTGAGCACAGAAGCAAATATCAAACCAGCAAACAAATGAGATGAACACTCAATCGTCCGTACTAGAATCATCTTGGTCAATGCTGTGAATTAATGTTACTTTTTTTTCTCACCACAGCATGTGCGCCTCCTGTCTAGGAAGCAGTTCCAGCTTCGTGCCCTGATGCAGAAAGCCCGCAAGACTGCAGGGCTCAGTGATCTCTACTGACCTATAGTGAATATGTCAAAATCCATCTTATTTTCTCTTCCTTACTTTTCCATATCTCTCATTGAAAACAAACTTCCCATCTTTTCCCATCTATAACTACCATCTCTCCACCAACAAAGTTTGAAAAACTGCAAGGTATGGAGAACTGGTCCCATTTTGATGAACACAGGGGTGGTTTAAAGTTTATGCCGTGGCCACAGTTTTTTTTGGTCATATACCTACTACTTCATTATTTGAGACTATGATACAGAAGTAGTCATGGCCCATTCGTGAGACATAACACCATTGCTATCTATCTATGTACTTTTGCCAAGGCAGGAAACAAAATGTTTACGGAGTTGATATGAAAAACACTAACCAAGATACTCTGGTTGACAAAACATGCTTACATCATGCTACATCAGTAGAGGTGAGTTGCAAACCAATGCTGGCCGTCTTTATTTAACAAGCTCTGAGTGTTCGCAGGGTGAATGGGTCATCAAAAAGCTACCAATATTTGCTGCATGCTAAAGGCCTAAAATCCCTGGTCAATATCTGTATAGTAGGTAACGTCATGTAGCTAGCAAGCAGAAATTATTAAGGGTTAAATTTGTTGAAACCCCCTTATGTTTGAGCCCCTCACAATGAAAAGGTTAGCCTCAGATATAAATAGCTAGGGTAACCCTTCAGGAAGGACAAGCATTCTATCATAGCACTGAATGCTCTATGAAGTCTCGATTATGTTCAGTAGCTGTGGAACCAGAGGATTTCTTTTCAAATGAATGGAATATGGAAGCGTACGTACTTGTTCAAATCTCTGTTATGAAACACAACCATGGCTTCTGCACTTTTCACTTCCATTTATCTGAATATTTTCCCCTTTGCTCCGTCTCTGTCTCTTATCAATGGTGTGGGTGCATCTTTCGGTGTGTCAGCTGCTCAGGTCTACCCTTCCAGGCTGTTATCTGAATTATCAAGTCAATTATGTATAGTAGCTACACTCATAACCCTATATGGTGTTGCTGTACCAGGTGGATGACAGACCTGACATACCTTATTCAATGGTATCCCTCAAGAAATCGTTTGGTAGAAATCTTTTCCGCTGTTTGTCTGTGTTTTTCTCTGTCTACTCCCAGTCTCAGGTTTTCTGAGATATTGAGTTTAATAGTAAATGAGGTTGTAAGGAGTGTTAGAAGGTACAACAGATAAATAACTATTGTACTAATAAAGAAATAACTTATGCCATCTCTGCAAACAGGTCTCCTTAAACTAGCTTTTTACTAAATGCACTTTGAATTGTATGATAGTAAAAAAAAAATCCTTGTTAAGTTTCCAATTCAACAATAGACCACCTGTTGTTTTATACCTGTAGATTTTATGTAAATCAATACAATTAAAAGTCTGATTTAATGCTATTGATGTTACTGTTGTACTTTAGTGGAGAGACCTAAAAGGAATTTTCTTGCATTGACAGGAGTGCATAATGAACATACACCAAATCTGGTTCTATTTTAAACTAGTTCTTTGAAACCGTTGGGCCAGTTTCCAGGCAGTTTTTGTACTGTGTTCTGTGGCAAAGTGCATCTATCTAGAGTTGGAACATGGTTAAAATTATTGGCATTATTACTTCATAGTTTTGGCAAATAGTGTTAGGGCTATGCAAGTAGATCAATTGTTGAGCTAGTTCTGACCTTCACTAACCATGTTTTGATGTCTACTTATTTTACAGTATTTTTCATGAATTTGCTTGGATGTCACATCTATGCTGCCTAGTGGCCCCATTTTGACCTGCATAAAAAGCTCTAATCTTCCTAATGTGTTGCACCAAAGCTGTGGATTGAAAGAAGCTGACTCAGCTTCATTGTAAATGCGAAGATGCAAACTGCTTATTAAAGTGGGGTTGGGAGAAAAACATGAAAAGATAAATGACGGTATCACCATCTTAGATTTATTTGGTGACAGAGCAAAACCGATCCAACATCCAGCTGCCATAACAAGTGCAATTACTTAAGACAGATGATCAATAGGCCATGTAATATAAATATTGGTTATAGAAGATCAAGCCTAACAGCTTCGTGAAGCCTTCTTTGGAGCCATGTGGGAAACAATAAGTAAACATAATATATATTCCTGAAAAAGGATAGCTAAGGCACACAAGCAAACAGAGCACCTTAAGTTCATGATTCATACCCGGACTGTAGATTATGATCCTAGCTGACCTTTTCTCATTGGTTTTCTGTTGAATTTATCGAGTTATATTATACATCAGCAGGTCACCTTATTGGCATCCAATAGCATGATTGTGACAATATTTTGGTTCAAACCATTTATTTCCTTCTGGCCTAACCTTTAGTTACCTCATAACAATTCTAGTGCTTATCTTCCAAAGAATTGTGTTCTTCAGTACACTGTTTCCTTGCACAAAAACTTATATCAAGCAGTGCTATAAAGGGATATGGAAATAATGGAGTATAGTACTTCAGTATCAACCTGCAGTGTTGTTATGGCCAGGAGTGGATAGGAAGACGTCTACATAGAGAAAGGAATGTCTCCATTATACTCCAGAGTCCATTTAAAATGAAACATTTCCAAACTGGAAAAAACCCAACTGGTAGAAATCACTGAACACTTGCTGAATATCAACAGCATATAAAGAGTGTATGGAAGACAACAAGCAGCAATACACAATAGTACATATAAACTTCTATATGCATCGTTTACACAACATGTGACAGCCCTACAATTGAACAGAGAACACAGTGCTATGAGGCTACCGGTTTGAGGTCTGCTTCAGAGAATTCAATGCCTGTGGATATTCCATCTGAGACTGACTTTACATGGTGAAACTTTCACACACCTTTAGTTGCTTGAAACTTCGGTGAAACTTGTTTCAAAGCCCACTGGAAAACTTTAAACTTGTGTGAAACTAAGCCGCAGCAGTTGCGAATCTCAACTTCGTGAAACTAGTGCAACGGCCTATCAAAATGCTGATATTGTGTCAGGTGATGACTTCAAACTACTGTTGATATGGTGTCATTTCCAACCAATGTCAACTTGACGTGGCTTATCACCAACATGAACAAGATATTATAATGGAAAGCTGGTCTCTTGAATAGCGTCTCCTGAGTAACCAGTCAATAAGCATTTCTCTACTGATAGCGCTCTTGTTCTCTGGGATAGCCATTATGAAACAAAGTAAGAAAAAGTCATGGAACACATCTGAACTGATATTATCCAGGGAGAAGATGATATGAAATAAGATACAAAGATGCAACTGGTGTTACAATGACACTTGACGTAATCTAGCAAGAAAACAATTCCACTGAAAACATCGATCTAGCTAATCTCAGTGAAAAAACTAGTAAATCATGCTGCATGAGGTTGCTTATCTTTCAATTGCTTCATATAACTCAGTTTACTAGGAAATTGTTTCATGCAATTTGCAGCCTGCACCTAGTTGAAAGTTTCCCAGTGTATGTGTATAGCCAGCCTCAGTTACAAGTTCCTTGGCTTTCAGATATTCATAGGCCTTAGTTATCCATTTGTGTCTGAAAGACGAAGTACATCTAGAGGGTCTGAGCCAAGACAGATTTTTGTTATGGGTGGACACAGGGCGGATATGTGAGATCAGAGGAAGGACGCTCACAGGGTGAGCTCCTTCTGCACGCTCCACAGCGTCTCAGCACTCTTAATCAGCTGCTGCTCTTCTTCGGCCTTCAGTGTCATATGAATGACATCTGTGAGGCCGCTGTTGCCCAGGACACAGGGAACACTCAGGAAGACCTCATCCTTCACTCCATGCATGTCCTAAGAGAGCCAATAAAGGAAAGAGAAGGTTGTGAGGAGCTGGAACCTATGCGTGTTTATACAAATCCATTGGACGCCTGGCTATTGAAGGCTTTGTTGGGCAAGACAGTTTTGCTCATCTCATTACCTTGACCAGGGTGGAGACTGGATGCACCTTGTGCAAATTTTTCTGGATGCTCTCGACCAAGTCTGCCACAGACATACCGATAGCCCAGGAGGTGTAGCCTTTCAGCTTGATCACTTCATAAGCTCTGGTGAACAGATAACACACACACATGATCAGGACAGGAGTAGAGAGCTGCATATGTTTTGACTGAACTAGAGAAAATGAAGTGGCTTGGTTCATTGGTTTTGTTTACTGCTATTTTCTATAAAGATGAAGAGAGATTTGAAATATGCTTCGTAAATACAAAACAGCAAACATGCTTCTGAGATGGGTTAAAATGGCCTTGTAGGTGGAAACAGCTTTAGCCCTTACTGTGAGATGATTCCTTCTCTGTGTATGTTTTTCTATCCACAAAAGTCCTCTATTAACCTGATAAACTTGAGACATTATATTTTATGTGGGAACATTATGATTCAACGGGAGCCAGCTGTGAAACATATTTCATGATATGGAATAAAGATAGAAATTAAAAGTTGTAAAAGAGAAAATTGTCACTCAAATTTAAATACAAATCTTGACAGTTTTAAACTAACTTAGCATCATGGGTTATTTAACATTGTTCAGAGAAATCTCAAAATTAAGAAGCAAACTTTCTTTCAGATGCTGATTTATAGGAGAGGCCATGAGCTCTAATGTGGAAATAGTGTGGTACAACTGGCAAACCATTGTGAGGACTAAAGGCTATTCTCCAGTTATCTCTTAAAATAGTGCAAACTAGTTGTTGCATGCGATTTGGTTTACAGCCAGGTCCGCATTCCTCTCTAGCTTGATCAAACTTTGACTTTGATCGTGGCTCTCGATAATTTGATGTCAGTCGCTAACTAAATGGCTTTCAGAGCACTTGGGATTAAAAATTGCAAACCTACGTATACAGTTCAAACTGAGCAGTATTGCTCTTTAACATGTACTTTAATACGGCCAATGTACACACGGGGAAACTGCTTCTTCAGCATGGTTGAGAAGCAAGCATTAACAGCTGTCTATTCCCTATCAGTTAGTGCTGAAGGCTCAGCTCTTGCAAGACGAATAGCTTTTACTTGTGGCATTCCACAGTTGTTGTTGGCCTGCTGGAAGTAAACCGCAATACAAAGAGGGAGAAGTGCACTCACCCATCAACCACCTTCTTGTGTACAGCCTTCCAATCCTCAGCGTCTCCCTCAGTTCCCATCTTGGGGTTGAGGTTCTGAAGGGAAACACCAGCAACATTCACGCCGCTCCACACAGGTACTGTAAGAGTGAGAGAGGAAATACAGAGTTCTATTAATAACACTTGTACCAATGTAATGGTAAAACCATTACGAGTCTGATGATTTAGTAGCTGCCACACAAACACAGATGAAGACATAAACTGTAATTGTAAGCTTAATAAATCTTGACGATTCAGAAACTGTCACAAATGACAAAAGGGGAGATATATAACTGTTTCTTTCTTTCACTTAAGGGCTGCCTACCACTAGAGTCTCCGTGTTCTCCTACAATCCAGCCATGGCAGCTGGAAGGGTGGATGTTGAGCTTCTCTCCCATGAGGTGGCGGAAACGAGCGGAGTCCAGGTTGGTGCCGGAGCCAATGACACGGTGACGTGGGAAGCCGCTCAGCTTCCAGGCAACATAGGTCAGGATGTCCACTGGGAGCATTAACACAGAACCAGTCAGATTTCAGGTAGCTGTTAAAACACTGATCTAAAGGTAAATAAAGCACACATGATTGTACTAAAATATCAGTCATTTAAGCCTGAATCTTCCATCTTTGAATCTAACCTGGGTTGGAGACAACCAGCAATATGCAGTTGGGGCTGTACTTGACGATGTTGGGGATGATGAACTTGAAGATGTTGACGTTACGCTGCACCAGGTTGAGACGGCTCTCTCCCTCCTGCTGGCGGGCCCCAGCAGTCACCACCACCACCTTGGAGTTGGCTGTCACACTGTAGTCTGATAATTGGAGAGAGAGAGAGATGAGATACTTGGTGGTTACCAACAGATTCACTAAATAACAATAGCACATTTGATAAAATTCTCTTTCCTAGAGCTTAAAGAACTGCAGCCAAATAAGAGGGTGAATGGAAAGTTGATGTGACCGTATGAGAAGGTTTTAAGACATCCTTGGTTCTCACCTTTATCGGCAACAATCTTGTGTGTCTTCAGGAAGAGGGATCCATGCTGCAGATCCATGACCTCCCCCTTGAGTTTATCCTCCATCACATCAACCAGTGCCAGCTCATCACACAGGTCCTGATTGATACATTAAGGCAGTAAGTAACCTTGACCAATGACCCCACATCTTAGGTCAAGTCAATTTTATTTGTATAGCCCATTATCACAGATTAACAATTTGTCTCAGTGGACTTACCAAGGGATAAGATTAGAACACCATGGGGCTTAATAAAGAATCTAATCCTCTCTGTCTTTTATAGTGTGTTGTGAAAAATGACCATTGATATGAAGACTAGGGTCGACAGATCCATAACGTCTAGCTCACCACTCAGATAACCACAGCAGTATCATGAGTGAGGCCTATGGCCGAGTTTCTCCAAGCCACTGTTCTTCATCTACCACTGTTGTGACTAGGCCAGGACAAGCTCATGAAAACATCTGGAAGCCTAAATGATCCCATAATTTAGAGTAGTCAGCTCTATTCATGGCCGTCTAACATCACTCTTTTTAGGACAATACCTAACAGTGCTATGTTCTGGATGGTAGTTTGACAATAAATCACTACTTAACGGACCCTTTGTCTTCTCCCTTTGCTTACATATGTCCTATTATCCAACTAGATTTTTTTTTACTCTCCATCATTAGGTCTAACTCTGTAAAGCCCCTACATGTCTTTTGCTGCCAAACTACCAACCACCCGAGTTGCTGCTGTCCATCATAGAATGCCCATCTGCCACATATCTACTTTTTTTTTTCTTCTCTTACCTTAAGGAGGACACTGATGGCGGAGGCCATGCCCACCATGCCGACACCGACCACTGTCACCTTGTTCCTGCAGCCAATAGGCTCATCCTTCATCACATGGGTGATCAGCTTCTCCTTGGTGGACATCTGAGGGAGACAGGGTCGGAAAGACTTTTGAGTGAAAGGTGAGGATAAAGAATTTGGAGAAAGAATGAGGTCAGGCTATGAAAGATGGGATGGCAAATGGGGGAAGAAAATACACGTTTATAACTTGAAGTTAGAGAAGGGGAGGAAGAGTAGTTTAGGTGTAGATGTAGTAAGTGAAAATAATGTTGCACAATGCGGTCCATAGTCTACGTCCCCTTTATATGCATGTACTAAGGAGTCTGCACAGGAATGTACCTATGTGAGCGTGGTATTGTAATACTTTCACAGATGTGCGAATGTGCGTTCTTCTTTCACTTCGCCTCATTTCCATTCATGTCAGACTGAGTCATTCTCCTCCAGTGATGGAACAGCAGAAAGTCCATCAACCGAGAGGGTTTACAAGCCTGCTACGGAATCATTATGTCTGGTGTTCTTACATCATAGCCTTTCATTTATGTACATTCAGGATGTTATTTCATCTTGACTTGTGATGCTCATCATTGCCTTGACAGCACCATTGAATCTTCATGGCAACCCCTGTCTATAGGCAGATAATGAGACAATGGGCCCCTCCGGGGAGGTACTCTGACTTGCAAGCCAACAGTAGATAGTAAATGAAGCTATTTTTACGGAGCACTTTTCTAGTCTATTGGCCACTCAAAGCATTTTGCATCGTATGCCTCACATTTACCTCACATAACTATGAACGAGGCATTTCATTCGGTTTTTCAGTTGGACTTTTGGGGCTCTGTTATTGACAGGAATTGGATAAACTGTTGACAATAGAAGGATGGACTATGTGACAAGAAATGCAAAGTTAACAACAACTTCATGCAAAGACTCTGGCTTAGGGGGCCCCCTTTGCCCTTTGGCCCTATAGGGCTGAACGGCAATCCCACTATGACCCTGCTGCCACAGCACTGCACCCTGTTGGCTTGTGGGCCACCCATAGATGGCGTCACACTCTCTCTATTCATATTCCCTGGTTGTGCAGATGCAGCTGAATGATCATGAGCCAGCTTACGTCACCAGAATGACTAGGCTGTTACTCGGTTGTGATGTGGACATGAGCAGGTGGTGATGAGAATGATCAACATGCAAAGCATCTCCCCTGAGCCACTATTTCAGACCAATCCTCTGTGATGAGTAAGCACACAGCAGCAATAGTGGAACAGTCAGGTCATCCCTAAGATTCAAGTTATCTCACTATCTGCCTCTCGGAGGAGGGTCCACAAAAGCTTTTGCTACTGCACATCCCAGAGGATTGAGCTCTAGGTGAACAAGTAACTTGGAATATGACAGAGGCTTCATGGTATTGCCTCGTGGAGAGAGCCATTTGTTAACACCAAGGGTTATGCAGTAAAATACTGGTAATGTGGTTAGCCTGCATTTCTACTAAGTTAATGTGGTGTACAAACTGGCCTGTATATTTGATTCTAGGAGGATTATTCAAGAGTCCAAGGAACTTAATGTGACGTGTTGAGAGAGACAGGGGGGGGAATCAGCGTTGCAGTGCACCAACAGGTTGACTATCCCATCAAGCCTCTTGGCTGAGGTTCATATTACACCGCATTAGGTGACTGGATGACCCTCTTCCAGCTTCACTCCGGATAAACAAGAAATACAACCTATGAATCTTCGTGGAAATTTGAATAAAATCGTTAAATGCTCAATCTAAGGTAAAATATTACTGCAAACGTGACACCAAAAGACATTCCAGATCAACATGTGTTTTAACCATCGAAAATGAATACTGCGCATCTAACGCAACAGCGCGTCCGGATGGGGAAAGATGTCTCTGACTCAAATGGTGCCCCTTCCTAATAAAACTTTCCATTCTATTTTCTGATTGACATTAGCAGCAAATTCTTACGAAACAGCCATTAAGGAAAGGGGGAGATCAACCAGAGGAGAGACCCAGTCGTTTTAAAAAAAGAAGCGTTTTCTACCACAAATGAAACGAGCATATCCTGGCGGTCATGCCAGGCATACAAGACGGCACGTACTACAAGGATGTTAGTCACCAGAGCACACGTCTCCGGGACCACACAGTTTGTGATCTCATTGCGCATCTTAACGGGAGAAATTTGAACCTCTGCAATCTCTCAAGAAATAGATCACACAAGAACATTCAGCACTATCCCGTTAGAGAGAGAAACAGTTTCTACCGGTCATGACTACTCCCTCCGTTGTGGGGATGGACACTGATTTGGATGGAGCTTGGACAGGATGCCCTTCCTGGACGCTAACGTGATAGTCTCGAATACGCAGTGTCTGGCTCAACGGTGTATCCCCAACATTTCGCTCATAAAAAGTTATTTTTGTTTCTCGTCGGAATGAAAATCGAACGCACATCCAATCCACGTACTACTCTGCCCGGCTCCGGCACGTCTCTTTCGACAACGGGATTTGCTCATCGAGCAGCGTCGCTTCTAGTACATTCAATTGAAAAAAAAGGCGTTTTAGGAGCAATGTCCTTACCTTTAAGGTTTCGTCTGTAGGGATTAAAAGTAGAAAAGAAAGACTGAAACGCGACTTGGAATGTCTTCGACCTGGGTGTCTTTCTCTCCACTCTCAGCCTGGACTGACAGGACCCGGGGATTCTCCAGCAGTGGTGTGCGAAGGTGGGGTGTAGCACAGTA
>OMLC01042440.1:0-12441 GCA_900302585.1 Regalecus glesne
AGGCCGGGTGGGAGGGGTTTGAAAGATTTATTCTCCCTCTTACCTGTAACTGTAAGCATTACAATATATTCCCCATATTCATGCTTGGAGGACTAATAGGATTTCAGACAGCACTCAAGGGGAACATACGGTTTCTAAACCTCGACGTTAGGCCTGCCTCCCCTGGCTGAGTCACTTCCATCAGTTGCTGGCTCACCTGCTATGTTTGTGCGTGTGTTGCACAAAACGCTGGAGGATAATGTGTTTAGCTAGCTAGGTTAATTCCCGTATCTAGCATCATCCACAGACAGCAGACATGAGGTGAAAGAAGCGGGATACTGTAAGATCGTAAGACTTCAGTTCACTGAGGCATCCAGCTATGCTGTACTGGGCTCCCTCTATGTTCTGGAGAAAATGGTGATTAGCCCTGAATGTCTTTAAAAAAAATAAAAATTATTCGCACTCTGCATAGATCAACTCAGACAGACGTGTACTCGTGCAGCATTCAGCTAGCAAAAACAGCACACGGGCTTAAAGCTAATAGACAGCAAAGTGCTAGCTAGGCGTAGCCCTGTGGGTAGAGTGGTCGTCTGGTGATCGGAATGTTGCAGGTTCGATCCCGGGGTCCCGCAGGAAGAATGCTTAGGTGTCCTTGAGCGAGATGCTGAACCTCTATCTGATCCAATACAGTAAGATGGGTTAAATAGAGAGAACAAATTCAACCAGCCTGTGTTGTGAGGCAATAAACCGGCAAATAAAAAAATCGGAACAATATTTAAAGGTATCTTTTATGAGAGAGGTCCGATTTACGTGTCACAATTAGTCCCCACGTTATGGGGGTGGACACAGACTTAGATGGAGCTTGGGCGATTAAGGCTAGATGCCCTTCCTGATGCCCCGTGGAGGAGTTGAACCCGCTGCCTCTGACTAATCAGTTCAAGCTAGTGCGCTATCTGCCGAGCTACTGCGGCCCCCATTTAAAGCTACTTTCTATGATAAAAAACAACAACAACAACTGTATTTTACTTTTGGTGCCTGTGGAGGACAGTTCCCAATAGGAGAATAAATTCTGTGGTGAAGAAGTCAATATAATCACAGCCAAGTACTGGAAAATAGATTATGGACTATATCCTATCATTTGCAACATACGTTATTTAATCTAATATACTCTGGGACTTCAAGCTGGTTTCTCCAAATGGTGAACATTTGGGTCGGCATAGGTTCGGCAGGTTGCGGGTTCGATTCCCAGTCTTGCAGAAAGCATGTCGATGTGTCCTTGAGCAAGATACTGAACCCCTAACTGCTCCCCGGGCGCCACATGGTGGCAGGTGACTGCTCCTATACAACATGATGGGTTAAAATGCAGAGAATTGCGAATATCCCCACGTGGGACTGATAAGGGAATCTAGAATAAATGTACTATGTGGCAGAAGTCTGTATAGATGATGGGAGTCACAGACAACAGTTTGAAGGAAGCCAAAAGAAATATGTTTTTTTTGTGGCTTTTTTTGTACCAAATTTGCACCATTCAGAAAATCTAATGGAGCAGATCAAACAAATCCCGATTCTGATTTATCATTCCGCCACCTCAGTTCGTGTATCACGGTTTGAAGTTCTGCTGAGGGAAAAGGCAAACTCATCACCCCCAAAATGATTTCGGTGAGCAAGACAGAAAAATATGAAATGAGATTAATGAGCGAGGCTCTTTTCAGTCGACAGCTGTGAATAATTAAGCGGTCTAAATCAGTATTTATTGGTGTTCCGTCTCGACCTGAGCAGTGTTTTCGTGCATTCGGCAAACCCCGTCTCCTGACCTTTGCTTTCTGTTGTGGCAATCATTTAATTCCACTCTGACATTAAAGGAGGAGCGAGACGAAAAAAATCCCTTCCAGTATTGTCACAACTTTGAAGATGCTGACGATCAGATGCACAAAGCATAGATATGTGAGTGTACAGCACAGTGATGTAGAGTACGGCACAATACAGTACAGTCTCTCTTGTAGGGCAATTCTCTGTTCTCCTCCCTATCGCATGACTTCCAGCTGCATCCCACCAAGGCCTTTTCTCCAATTACTGTGTATAGACTTTGCTACAGTCACCGAGTTTCTCATACATTCCTCTGCTATCAGCTAAAGGTTAACAATGAGCCTGTTGTTTGTCCACATGGAGAAGACACTTTTTAACACCACCTTTGCTCGGCTACATATGAACTTAAAGGATCCATCTAAACCAGCACTGACTTAAGTTTAAGGTGGTTTAACGTGAGGCGGCATAGCTAAGTGGGTAGAGCGGTCGTCTGGCGATCGAAAGGTTGCAGGTTCGACCCCCTGTCCTGCAGAAAGCATGTCGAGGTGTCCTTCAGCAAGACACTGAACCCCTAACTGCTCCCCGGATGCCAAATGGTGGCGGCTAACTGCTCCTATACAATAGGATGGGGAGAATTGCAAATTTCCCCACTGGCACTGATAAAGGGATAATTTTTATTATTTTTGTGTAGGTCATACATGCTCAAAGATGAAAAATAAGCAATCATACATGAATTGTACGCCGTTTCCAACCACAGCCGGAGGTCCATAGTTAGTGGGGCATAATTGGGTAAGCCTCACATGGGTATAATAAGGGTTAGGTTGGATAAAGAAAAAAATTACATGGATCGTCCTCACAATCTCCCTTTTCGATTAGTTTAACAACAACAAATCATCCGAACAGAACTTAGAATCAAAACATGACAACAGCCAAACATCCCGGGGAACCTCTTACAGCACACAGAGCGACGGTGAGGCCTGTCTGTCAGTTGAAGTCCAACCGGGATGCAGCAGATTTACATCAACACAACTTCATATAAACCCATGGGTCAGATAGAGGTCACAATCCTCCCATATCTCCTCCAGCCATGTATCTCAACCCACTCTTGACTAGAAATAAACATTAATTAATAAATAAACACGATTTGAGGTGTTTGTATGCTAATCTGAGCAGACGAATTATAGAGGACCCAGTGCGGACATGAGGGAAAAACCTATGTGAAAGCTCAACCTTAGCCTAAAAACACAAAATAGTTTCCAGCGATAACAAGCAGTGATTGAAACGATGAAACGTTAAATGGGAGATATGCTCACAACACACGTGTAGATTGGTTACAGATTGACTTTTAAGTAAACATTAAGATAAGGAAAAGAAATTGAAACCCATAACTGAGTGAACCACTCTTTAGAGAGAACTCACTGGAGACACTTGCAAAATCCTTTTAGAAAGAAGTCAAGTCAATTTTACTTGTATAGCCCATTATCACAAATGACAAATTTCTCTCAGTGGGCTTTGCAGTAGCAAAACATCCTCTCCTGAAACCATCACATCATAGAAGGAACAACTCCCTTAAAAAAAACATTTAACAGGGAGAAAAATAGGAAGAAACCTCAGGGAGAGCATCAGAGGAGGGATCTCTCTCCCAAGATGGACAGATGTGCACTGGATATAGTGTACCCAGAATAAAACAGTTTACAGACCACAACACCAAGAGCGGATAAAGGAACTATAACAGAATCATAAAATGTATGTAGAAATTGATGAACTTTGAACTAGCCGCAGTAGCTCGGTGACAGAATGCGCACACCAGGAAACAATGAGCCAGGCATCATGGGCCCAACCCTACTACAGGGTGGCAGGAAGAGAATCCGTCCCCTATTCCCTGCCCTCTACCCACGTCTGCGTCCACGCCCACCATGCAGACACCAACCGAGAATAACGCAAAAAAAACTGACCCGTATGAAAAATACGAGGTGGAGGATCCAAAGCAGTGTCTAGATTCCACTGGAACCATCTAGGACCTGAGCCACTCAACCACCATCACCATGTAAACCTGACAGGACAAGACTGCACATGGACACAAGATAAAACTCATATCCCGCCATTCACATGAACGGGAGAAGAGACATGAAAAAATACATCAGTGAGAGACAGGAGGAAAAATTACATGGATTTATAAAATATTTATAAAAATGTGATGAGGCGGATGCCAAGCAGTGTTCAGGTGGTGACCAATGTCACCATGGAGACCTGGGAGGAGGACAGACTACACATGCACACTAGGGAGACTCACAGAGAAAGGAAATGCTTCATTCAGAGTGAGAAAAGACATGAGAGATGAGAACTGATGCAATAGTTAGTAATGTATACCCTATAATCTCACTGGCAGAACAGTGCTTGGTAAAGTAATTAAGACAAAAACCCACCCACCATGCAGTAAAGGCCATGAAGTACTCCACTTAAAGAGAAATGATTTTAGGTCATGTAAAAAAGATTAGTTTTCAATTTGGATTGATAGGAAAAGGCCCTGCCACTAGCTGACTTCATTTTACCTTTGGGTATACAAAGAAGTCCCGTAATATGAGAGGCAAAAACTTGAGATAGAATGTATAGTTTCAGGAGATCAGACAGGTGTGATGGGACAAGCCCATTTAGTATTTTGTAAGTCAGCAGAAGAACCTTGATGTCTGATCTAACATTGATAGGAAGCCAATGAAGGGAGGCAAGAATTAGTGTAATAAGGTGATTGGCTGCTGATTGTAAAGCACTTTGAGTGATTGGTAGGCTGGAAAAGTGCTATATAGAAATGGGTCCATTTACCATTTTACTTGATCCAAATGATGTTTATATCTAACAAGGCCAGTGACCATGATCTCAACTTTCTCTGAATATAAAAGTCAGAAACTCAGCGACATCCAATTTTTCACAGTAGCCAAGCAGGCCTTCAAATTATTCATTTAATTACAATCATCAGCCCATATAGACACATACAGTTTAGGATCATCTGCACTGCAATGGAAATTTATTCCATGACGCCGTATAATTTGGCCCAAATGCAAAATATAAAGAGAGAATAGTAGAGGGCCAAAAAGTGAGCCGTGAGGTACTACACCATATTCAACATCAGGGAATTTTGATATAATATTTTTATGGTAGACACATGTACTTCTAGATAAATAAGACTTAAGCCAGGAGAGAGATAAACCAGAGATATCAAAATTACAATGATTTTATCTATCTATATCCAGGAATCAATTATGTCAAAGGCTGCACTGAGGTCCAGTAGAAGAAACACAGAGGTGGAGTTAGAGTTGAATATAGCTGATAGAATATCATTTACCACTCTAATGAGCGCAGTTTCATTGGAGAGACAGGCAAATCTGATGATGACATCCCTTTTCGTCAATAGCGTACCACCATGTTCAGAGGTGGAGACCTTCGCAATAAGGTTTTGTAAGTGTCACAGGGGCTGTGCAGTCCTCAGTAGCACCATCTTCACCATGCCAGATTGATTCTGTTGGTAAGGGCATATATCCAAGATGACCAATCGGCCATAATGACTGCGGGAGGCTGGTGGAAACTCCACACTATTGAAGAACTACCTAACCTAATGTGCCACCCCTCACGTAAATTTCCTATAAAGGCGCACTCCCCTAGCCTTTGTCTCGAGAGAATTACCACAAGGCACCCGGGCAATGGTTGGCCATGAGTAGCCTCTCGGGACCACTGTGACTCTGAGGTCCCCTATCAAGTTAGCCTGAGGCTGTAAGGGACTCAGTTACCATGTGGTGCCATGAGGAGGCCTGGCAGAGGACTTGGTGAAGGAGAGACTATATACTAGTGGGGGAAGATTTATACACTAGGCTGCTCCCTTGTTCACCACAAGAGCTAGCTAGTTGCACCAATCTGTGAGCAAGAGGTTAAAAAGCAGGTGGGCGGGAAGCAAACACGCACCTCCCTCTGACTACTGTACTACTGCACTAGACCCATCGTGTCACCCGGTGCGAGTTACTTGTGTGTACACCCCCCCTCCACCAACACCACCACACACACAGACATTTCACATGCGGGTACATTTATAAGCCTATGTGCATGTAGGGGAGGAACACACTGTATGACCTCACAGATTCACCCTCTCTGTGATGTAGCATCATACTGTCCATTGCTTTTAAACACAGCACTGATGAGGGTGTTGGTCTATGTGCACACGCTTTAGTGCGTGACCAGATTTATGATAGTGTATGTGTTCCTATACATGCATGTGTGTGCACAGTTGCAGCATAGTACGTGCACATGCTGAGTGTGTGTGTACTCTTTGATGGGTTTTTCCACCTCGTTAACCAAGCAATGACTTCCTGCTAGAACAGTGACAGCGGGATGGGCGATTCATGACGACAGAAGGCCTTCATAACACCATCACAGGTCTCTTTCAAAGTGCTCTCTTCACTTACACAGATGTATCCATGAAAAGGGTCCCACTTTGGCCTCAGATCGGACCCCCCAGAGATACTGATGATAAAATCACATGCCACAGCATGTGGACTCTTCCAATGGTCTGATAGTCAGGGTTTTTGAGTATTTGCCCTCAAGGGAACAAGGATCCTCGTTATTAGTTGGAAATTATGGGGCGGCATAACTCAGGAGGCAGCCCCTGAAGATAGTGTGTCGAAGTGTCCTTGAGCAAGACAATGAACTCCTAACTACAGAAAATATTTTTTGGGGTAATTATGTACATTGACACTGTCTGCTTCTTTGTCTACTGTTCTTAATAGTATTAATAATAATAATAATAATAATAATTCCCTCATCAGTCCTACAAGGGGAAATTTGCAATTGTCTGCATTTAACCCATCCTACTGTATAGGAGCAGTGAGCCATGACTGGATTTATAAAAAATATAAACTTATTAAAAAAATTCCATTTGCTACTTCACAGCTGGATTATAAAGCAGATGCATGAAGACATTAGGAATGATAATGGAAAAGATGTTGCTCACTCTGACCACCTTGAATGTCTATCAGTGGCTTTCGTAAACCCTTGCTGCTCCTTCATTCTCTACAGTTTCTCGGCAGCCTGTCCGTGTATGGACTAGCATGTGGCTGTCACGGTACCATGTTGATATAAATCTCCACAGAGTTTCTCCAGCCTCTAGCCAGGGTCCATGTCAGATGATATAGCTCCAGCACAGCCCAAGGACACAGCTGATCTGAGGGACGATGGCCATGCTGGGGGTGAGCTGTTCTTAGATTATGCTGACCTTTGACGTCCCTGTGAAGGTCAAGTAGGGAAATGGTAATTGTTAAGACAAACATCTACTTCTGTTGTAATCTGTTGAATTGATGAGTGTTTCTGTGCTTCACATCATGGGGAAAAATGTTTTAGTTTGAAACAAGGCAGAAAGTGAAGCGGCTGTGGCTTGGTCATCACAGTTATGGGTTGCTATATAGTCCATCCATCCATCCATCCATCCATCATCAACCACCTCTGTTAAGACAGGTCACGGAGTCTTGCTAGAGCCTATCCCAGAGGTCATTGGGTTAAAAGTGGGGAAACACCCTGGACAGGTCACCACTCTATCACAGGGCTTGAGCAGTTAGGGGTTCAGTGTCTTGCTCAAGGACACTTTGACACACTTTCAGCAGGGGATCAAACCACCGGTCTTCAGTTAACCGGACAATTGCCCTACCTCCTGAGCTACACTATCTTCTAAATTTCTAGTGACGTTTCTTCATTTATTCCTTTTTTTTGTATTGTATTTCTATTAGGAAGAGACATGGTTTACAAATGAATATCAACATTGTAATGTTGATTTCCTTTCCCGATTTTCAATGTATGCTACAGTATTTTTTAATAATAACTAACATACGCCCCCCTCATATTCCTGGTAGAAAGGTATTAGTGTGGACACAGCTTCATTTTTCTGTTATAGAATTTGTCAAGTAGCAGCATTAGCCTGTTTCTTTCCAAAAAACCCGATTTGGATGGATAACATCACATCAGCCAATAGGAGAGTAGCAGGGACAGAGAGTATCTAAGCAGATAAATGGAGCCTAATGACATTGGATTTCTATTACACATGCATACAGCTCTGCATCTAGTGGGACAATGCAACATACCTGTGTGCCGACAAACGCATACACAGACGTGGTGACTAAGAAGGTGGAAGGAGGTGGAGGCAGGGAGGGAGCGAGACAGGCAGGAGTAAAGTCAGTGAGAGAGGGGAAGGGGTATAGAAACGCATATTCATTTACGAGGGTACTCACAAGCACACACAACTTCCTCACACACACTCACTCGAATGATGCACAGTGGTATGCATAGAACAGCACACACATGCTCTCTCACACACACACACACACACACACACACACACACTCGTCTGCAGCTAAGGGAAGCGGTTTACATATCCACACTGGTGTACATACAGTCACATGCGTCCCTGCAGGTTACTGGAGTAAGCAGTTCAAATCCATGGTGGTCTTATGTAGGCATTCTCCATCGGCGTAGACAGGCTGGTAATATGCACAAGGAAGTTACATGCATTGAAATAATAATAAATAAATAATATATAATAAATAGTATATGATAATAAAAATGATCCTTTCCACATAAAATATATACAGTCATTTAACTATCATCAGCCATGTTTCCTTATGTGCTGATAATAGTTGTTATTACTATCACTTATACCAATTCTGTTTTAGAGCAAGTTGTCAGCTTGATGATGCAACTCAGAAATCCATCAAGTCATCGAGGGACCTTTCATGAGCCTTGAGGTTCACCTGTAGGCCATGACCTGCTGTCTCTGCTGTGTCCTCTCTTTAAGACCCCTTTTCTCAGAGGATTGCTGACAGTGAGGAACAGTTGAGTAATAGGTGTGGATGATCGGGAGGACTACTATTTTGAGAAGAGCAATCGTGGGTGTTGGCTGTGCTACTCGTCAGCATGGTTTCATGTTGTTTCTTAATGATTCATTGTGACTTTAGAAAAAGAGTATCTTTAAAGCCAGCCTTCGGTGTCAGCATTTCCACACGAGTGAGTCAGGGAATTTGTCCAGTCCATGGATGCTGCAGAGGGTATCATCCAGTTATCATCATGAACATCATCAGCAGCAGTCACTCGGAGTGGGTATGGCTGTCCTTTCTGTCGGGTTGTCCACTTGTGGGTCTTCAGATGGCTTTAGAGGCTGATCCATTATCTGTGGGGAACATGGGGGGGGGTTAGTCTCTCTCTCTCTCTCGCTCTCTCTCTCATTGGGGTGGAGTACCATTTCATGACGTGCAGAGGATTCTTCCTGGAGCACACATCCAGTGCAATGTGCAAGTGAGCAAAGGCATTTCCCTCCTGTCCTGTCTCTCTCCTCTTTGTTTGTCATGTTACATAGTAAAATACCCAAGGTAAGCCTCAGATGCAGATGCTAGTCGAAGCTATTGGTGAAGCTAACTGGTTGTTGTCTTCTTCATACCATTTCCATCAGCCCACATTCATAATTTGGACGGTTAGACAGCAGATTAACTTTTTGAGACACGGTGGCCCCTTTCTATCAATCATCCATCCATCCATCCATCCATTTTATGCCAAATCCCACTTATCTTATAGGCTGTCGATTTGTATATTATCTGTCAAAAGGGATCGTTAGGTTAGTTCCTTTGGCTCTTGAAGGACGTCCGACACCCTCACCTTTCCTCCTAAATATGACACAGGCTGTTCGCTTGGTTCCCTGGCCCAGCTGTGGCGCCCTGCCCAGGGCTGCCGAGACCAGCCGAGCTCCCAAGTCACGGGTCATCTGCTCTTGCTAGCAGGCTAATGAGACAAGCACCACATTATTACTCACCATGCAGTCAGCAGACTAATGAACTTATGATTGGGATGGATGCCTCGTTCACACTGCTAGGTACAACAAACATGGTGCTGTTTAGGTTCGGGACACGGTATTATTCGGACATTAGATCGATTGTGTCTCGTTTCATCAAATGGAAGAGACTTCGCCTCAACATTTACCTAGACATGGAGAGAATATCTCTCTTTCTGGACCAGTGCCCATGGTTAAATGCACAGCATAATCCTGCTCGAATGAATATTGTCAATATACTGACTCCGTGGAGTCATAATAACACGTGTTGAACCAGATTCAGGGAATATTCTGGTTCTGTCATGTTCCGATCGGCACCCCTAGCATATGTCTGTTCAAACTGAAATATTAAAGCTTGAAAACCCCGGAGTCGGATAATGACGAAAAAATCGGATAACTGGAAAAGGATGGTGAGTTCATGCCGGCAAACAACAACAACCTCCCGCACGTCAATCTCAGTCATTCTACCAGAGATGATCAGTTATCATTACCAGCATGGTGAACAACCTCCTTAAGCAAGACTCAGCATTTCTGGAGTGAGGAGGAAACTACGATCTGCCCTCAGATAATGAAAGAGCTGAATACGATGGGGCACATCGATGGCCGAAAACACCGAAATAGCGACATATTTTTAAAGAATGGCAGACAAGTTGAAGGAGGCTGAGTTAATTCAGTTTCCGACATAGCCACGAAGCCCTCTGGGTACTCAGACTAACAACATAACACACATTCCTTTGTAACAACTATTTCCGGGCATATTATATAACATTACAACTTAGAATTCCTGTTGTTACAGTACATTTAATCCCCTTTTTAGGATTATTGCAATAACCCGAATATTGATGGCAACCACAATATGATGTGCATGAAAACGCACTCATTGACTTTATACGGTGATCAGCACTGCTGCCTCACCGAGAGAAGGTCTCAGGTCCGAATCATACCCCAGGTCTTTCCTGTGTAGAATTTACCCCCCCACCGTTTTTATGTGGGTTTCATCCCACCATCAAAAAAAGACACGCATGTCAGGGTTAACACTCCTGTCTGTGCCCACGAGTAAAGCAGTGCCAAAAAAAGAACTGGAGTTTGTCCACCTATGCTGCTGCTGCTGCTCCCTCCTCCTATACAACATGATGGGTTAAGTCCAGAGAATAAATTTCTTTATATGTGACAAATGAACGAAGCCTCCCCTGCTCCTTTTTCAATTTTGAAATTCATGAACGCATCCGCCTGATCTCAACGGAAACACAGAGGCAAAGGTTGGTCACGTTATCCAACATCCTTGGCAATAGACACCATCCTCATCCTCCGCTAGCAGCGCAACAGTCAAATACAAACTGTAAAATGTCACAAATATATTAAAGACACACTTCTCGCCATGTCAAGTAATACATTGGGACACACAGTGCGAACGGCTGTTGTGCCGCTGACTGCACGAAGGCTGAGCAACACTGAGAAAGAAGCGGAGATACGTTTAACAGTAATTAAAGAATTCTCCACGACACCAGCTCTCTGAATGGATGGATGGATGGCTGGATGATGGATGGACGGATAAAATGCAGTCTCATAGTTTTATTAGATACATGCAGATTATAAAAGATTCGTCACTATCAAGGATCAGGATGAAGGGCGAGAGGGAACATTAGCAGCCGAGGGGCAGGGCATGGTTCAGTGGGGAGAGGGGTCGTCTGGCGATCAGAAGATTGTACGTTCATTCCTGGCATCCGTAGATAAGCATGTTGAAGTATTCTTGAGCAAGACACTGTCCCTTTAATTAATTCTGCCCTGTGATGGGCTGGCGACCTGTCCAGGGTGCGTCCCCACGCCTTTCGCCCAATGGGGACTGAGATAGGCTCCAGTTCACCCATGACCCTGACTTTGGTTGACGATGGATCTGGATGGGAAGATGGTTGAATGGAAAATAAGCAGTGGTCCAATCGATCACGATAACAGTCAGGTTCACTACGGTACTCTAACCCAGGAAATCCATTGTTATATTAGTAGTCTGACCCAGGTGGCTAGTCTCCCTAATTCAACTATGGTCAAATTTACTACAACACTTTAATTTAAAGAACTGTCTCTTCCCTCGCTACCTATTGACTGATGCCACTATAATAAGATAACCACAGCTATTTACTTGCGTGTCCATGTTTTTAATGTTTCGGCCGATTGGTGACCAGAGACCTGAAACGAAGCTTCTACCACAAATGTGAGGTAGAAGCACGCAAAGGGGGGGGGGGTCTGAACCCCACAGTGAGATGAGAGGAATAATAGTCCTTGATGGGGAATAGGTTTGCTTCCCTTAACCTGTGGCATGATAGGTTGTAGGTCCGTCCATCCTGAACTGCTCATCTGAAGTCTGGTCATTGAGGGTTTTCATTCCATCACAGGGCTTGAACAGTTAACGGTTCAGTGTCCTGCTCAAGGGAACCTCAACACACTTTCTGAGGGATCCAGGGATTGAAGCATCCATCTACTAGACATGCTGTCCCTGGGTTGGAGATGTCGTTTTATAAAAGGACTCTGGGAAACATGAATATGGTCTTATTCACAATAATATGGATGCCCTGAGGAAGTTAGGAGGTTGAGAGGGAATATGTGTGTATGTGTGTGTGTGCAGGGTGATCACGGGACACGTTGGTCTATCTTTGGGAGTTTTACAGCTGCCAGCAGCCATACCAGTGGGAGTTCAGGGGAACATCCATACACATAGACACACACACACACTCTCACACACACACACACACACACACACACACACACACACACACACACACACACACACACACACACACACACACACA
>OMLC01042441.1:9974-32651 GCA_900302585.1 Regalecus glesne
CCCCCCCCATTGAGAAGGAAGTGAGTCTGCAAAGTACTTTCCAGAAAACAAGGTTGGGACAAAACATGTTATATGAGACTGCTCAAACAATATGATTAATCGATGTGATTTGACGTGTAGGGACAGAAATTAAGAAAGCTGATTGCCCCCCCCCAAATCTGGGAGGGCTGAATATGACTCATAAAATACTGGACACAGAGATTTCCGGAGCTTTCTCAGCTGCTGTCCTAATTTCCCCCCTTATCTGAATTTTCATAATAAACCTGCTTTGCTGCAAAGACACCTTTAATTAACCTTGCCCCTTCGCAGATTTTAGCAAAAGAATTGTATCAACTCTTGGCATGGAGCGGAGGGAGCATCTGGAATTCATCAACCTGGATTCTGGGCATAAAAGATGAACACTCGCAGATCCTCTTTGCCTTTCATGGATGAGACCTAAACTTCTCTGTACTTGAACTGCCTGTTGAAGCGTCAATATTAATAAACCCTCTGTAAGACAGTTCTTCTAGAACTGTTTCTTTTCTCCTTTACAGCTCGATAAAGAAAACTCTGCCACAATAAACTCAAGACATACTACAGTTCACTGAACACATTAACTCGGTGGACACCCACATCAAGTTTACCAGGGAGGGTGCTAAAATGACGCATTTCCTGGATTGTGAGATTAAGATTTGTGTTACGGGACAGTCGATTACAAATGGGTAATGCAAACCCACACATCAGTATTTACGGTTCGACTCCAACCACTCTCTGGAACATAAACTGGGAGTCATCAGGAATCTATACAACCGGGGTGAAAACGTCCCTACTGACTCAGCGGCCAGAGAGGAAGAGAAATCCACTATTAAACAGGCCCTGGTTAAGTGTGGGTACCCTAACTGGGTGTTTGTGAAAGCCAGGAAGACTCCCAAATAGTGCTCCAGCCAAGTGGGGGGAGAAGAGAAGCCTGTATGTGGCGGGAGTATCAGAACAGTTGAGACGAGTATTTTCCAAACATCGCATCTCAGTTGCTTTCAAACCCTAAACACACTGCATCAAAAGTTGGTCCACCCCAAGGATCGGGTCCCCTGGCACAAACAGAGTAATCTAGTGTATGCTGTTAAATGCCAGGAGGACTGCAGTGACTTGTATATCGGGGAGACCAAACAGACGCTGGCTAAGAGGATGGCGCAACACAGGAGAGCCAACACATCAAGCCAGGGCCCTGCGGTCTCCACCATCAACAGTGGGGGTTTCCAACCTTTTTTCCTCTGAGAGCTACTTTTACTAAATGAAAACGGCCAAGAGCTACTCATGTTCTGTAACATTTATTCTCATAGCTTATTTCAACCCCAACAAACTGAATAAACTTGTTTTGCCTGAACTTTCACAAAATGTTGGTTCCCACAATTCACATTTTGTATTAAAACATCACAAAAAGTATTTCATTGACATGAATGTGTGCTTTTTGTTTCTGCATGCATTTCTTTCTTGTCTATCATGCACTACTAAATTTAAATATGAATTCTGTCAAAAACTAAATGCAATTGCAAATACACAGATAACTAACAGTAAATTAATAAAAACAAAGAAAATATAAACAACAAAACACTCTACGTTACGTCCTACACATACATATGTATCAGCGGAGACAGGCAAACGTTACATCTGACCCCGCTTGACAGGCGTAATTTGACAACAACGACTCATCATAAATGCCAAGCTAGTGCTACCTCATTACTGTTTAGGATACAAACTAGTGCTAATAACGCTAACAAACTACAAACTACACCTTATTATACACAACAGTACACTAAGCAGAAAGTTTACATTACTGACAAAATATATAAATGCTTATGTGACATTTACCCACCTGAAAGAATAAATGAAGAAAAAGTGAGTCGGCTGATCTTCAATGGTTACTGTGTCAACTGCTAACTGAAGAATGCAGCGCAAATCCACAGTTTATATACCCGCAGTGATCTCGTGCCTTTACGTTACATACTCAGAAAAGAAATGCTTAAAATTCCATGGGGGGGTGTCTGTTACATATGAAAGTAAGATCATACATATAAAATAACATATTTTCCAAAAAAAACGGGCAATTCAGCCTTAGTATTTTTGTGTCATTTTTCTATTATTTTTGGGATCTACAGGGAATGTTTCAAAGATCGACCAGTTGATCGCGATCGATGGGTTGGCGACCAATGAGCTACAGGCTAGTGACCACTCATTCAAGGATGATGATGTTCACATCCTTGATAGGGTGGAATGCTGGTTTGAAAGGGGGATTAAAGAGGCAATTTCTTTAAAGAGGGAACGACCATTGTTGAATAGGGGTGGTGGCCTGAGAGTACATCTGTCGGTGTCTTAAAATGCCGTGATTGCAAACATTCCCAAATCCTTTGTGAATGGTGCTCATTGCCACAGAATATGCAGTTGACTACCCAACTCTCACATGAACCCAGCCTATTGTTGTGTGGTATCAATGTTCTGTTTATGATGGGGGAATGCTTACACTCTGCTCAGACTGAAGACGTCACTTGTTTGAGTCACGAAACGTTTCTGAATAAACTTCAGATCCAGTTGAACTGATTCACCTCTTTTTGTGATTCCCCTTCCTGAATTATTGAGGATGCATCAAGACATATACTTTTCATGGTAGGTTCATCTTAACGGGGAGTTATAGAAAATAAATATTTAAAAATCTAGAAAATCACAGTATATGACTTTAAACATTTATTTGTGTTTTATTGAGGAGAATACGTATTTCACACCCAAGCAAAATTGACCCAGTACTTGGTGAAGAAACTCTTGTTGCCAACAAAACAGTCAAACGTTTCTTATGGTTGCATAGGAGAGCCAACACGTCGGGTCAGGACTCTGCGGTCTACACCCACCTACAGGCGAGTGGCCACTCATTCAAGATGATGATGTTCACATCCTTGATAGGGAGGAATGCTGGTTTGAGAGGGGGGTGAAGGAGGCCATCTACGTGAAGAGGGAACGACCCTCGTTGAATAGAGGCGGTGGCCTGAGAGTACACCTATCTGCGTCTTGCAATGCCGTGATCGCGAACATTCCCCAATCCTCTGTGAATGGTCCCCTATGTCACTGAATGTGCAGTTGATCACCCAACTTGCATGTGAAGCCAACCAATTGTTGTGTGGCATCAAGGTACTGTTTATAAGGAGGGGGATGTTTGCCTTCAGCTTAGACTGAAGAAGTCACCTGGTGAGTGACGAAACGTTTCTGAAATGAACCTCTGATCCAGCTGAACAAATTCACCTCTTTTGTGATTTCCCTACCTGGATTATTGAGCATGCATCAAGACACTTCATTACAGTGAATACCATTTATCTCAAGGTAAATATTAAGAAACCCTTTCAGACAACCTGTCTTATGAGAAAAGAAAGCAGAAAAAACTCTCTCAGCATCTAAGAAAATGTTGTCTAAGGAAACAGTACCAGTAACTACCCTTGACCCTTCTCAGTGGACTCCCAGAAAGAATCCTGTTCAAGGAAGGCAATGTACCACCACAAATTATCATAACTATAGTGAAAATATTGATACAGCTCCCCCCCCCAAAAAAAATTTAAAAGATTTTAACTCAAACCATTTTTCCAATATTATACTAAGCATCTTTTTTTCTGGCAAATTTCAATCAATTTCATACCTGGAATTTAACAACATAATTTCCCATAATTTTCAGATCTGTTAAAGAACCCTGCCAGAAACAACAGGAAGTGTCAACGCATGTCTGACCTGAGGCGAGTTTTATCTCCAAGGCAGTGCGGATCAGAGCCATTAGGGTGGAGGTGAAGTGGACCGTGTTGTTGTCGGCAATAGGCATATTCATCTTGACTAGTCGCTGAAGGAGAGAAGGAGGGTAATGAAACAAGTTACCTCACTCATTTACAGTAAAGAGGCAACTGCAGACCATACGTCAACTAAGAGAAATCAATCTGTGTGCTGTTTGAACCAACAGAATTTAAGAGTCATTTTCAGTATGCTCTTTTTGTTGTTCAGATTTACTCTGACAGTGTGCCGGAGAAGTGCTTTGCATATTATGACTAATATCCACAATTTTAGCCACCTTGAGAAGAAGCAAAATAACTTCAGCACACAAAGAGTCTTCTCATCAGGAACAAAGAGACAAACAAGACATTCACATTCACTGCTATTAACTACAGTATGCACTATGCTGCAAGTCAAAGTATATTGGTGCAAGACTGACATTGACTGAAAAGGTGAGAGTGGGCATGTATGCATAACCATGGCAGTGCCTCAACAGTCTCAGGAGCTCGACTCTGTGGTTGCCAACCTAGCAAACATCAACTTAAGATTGAATACAAAGCAGCACTTTATATCTTATGTGGTAAAGTATTGATGGAGACACTGCAGCCTCAGCAAGAGGACCCATTACATATAAACATAATGGCACCAATACATGCATACATAATGCCGTGTGATTTCTGCTAAAGAGTTGAGCTCCCCTGAACACAAAAAATGCATTCACCTATGTGTACTAATAGTGCCAGTGCAAAAACAAGACAAACTAGAGTCAGAATGAGAGAGGGAGGGCTAAGATATCTCCCCAACACAGGTGTGTGCACACGCACGCACACATGTGCACGCACACATGCGAGCACGCATGCACGCACACACGCACACACACAGAGTTTAGAATAGAGACACATGCGTACCAGCACATTCAATATAGAAAATATAGTAAATAGGAAAATTAACAGTAAGGTTGTTTTTTTTTAATCACAAGAGAGGGCCATTAAATCTTTGATTGAGAGGTGTCTCAGATAACTTTCTAAACAAGTTGTTTCTGTACAGAAAGCATGTCTATAAAAATAAGTTGTATTTTGGAGAGCAGATATTCATTTCCCTCTGATAAGATTTTAAGCAGGAATGGAATACATATTCCACGACTTTCTTTATTCATTTTAAATGCTGAAAATGACTTGTATAATATAATCAGCATTTTTTAAGTACATACACAATGCTCTTTATCTGGCCTTAATCCCCCAAGCTCCACCAAAGTTCGTGTCCACCCCCACAATGCGGGGACTAATAGTGATATGTAATAATGGATCTCATTGTGCAGGCCTAACATTCACTATTTCTTGCTCTTGCTCTTTCTCTCTCACACACGCACACACGCACACGCACACACACACAGACACCAATGGGTAGACAGAGGTTATGAGAGAAAGGATGAGAGGGAATGGAACACAGATATGGAACCACAGAGAAGAACACATACAAGTATTTCTCCAGCAGAAAAGCAACAGAACTGACAAGCAAGGCAAACACTCATACACACGCGCGCACACTCACTGCTCCACAAAACAAAAGTCAAACTAAGCATAACCACATAAGGGATGTAAGGGAAACATAAGGTAGTAGTCTTGCTGTGTTTCATTAAGTATATGAAGTATAAACAGCTGGAAATCATTATTCTTATTTCTAAAGAAAAGTATAAAAATCCTCAAAAGCTGAATATTTTCTAAATATCACTAGTCTCTTTGGTCGAGTAAGACAGTATTACTCAATGTCTGTCCCATAGCAGACCCCAAAACTAAAATATTCTGAATTCAACCTCTTCCATACAATTTGTGGTTGGCAATAATCCACACCAGTTTAGCTCTCTCCTAATCAAAGCCTTGCCCAAACAAACAGGGTAGGGATTTTTGAGTCTCTCTGTGTACATGCTTGTGTGTGTGTGTGTGTGTGTTTGTGTGTGCGTGTGTGTGTGTCTGTGGGGGGCTTGCGCTGAAAATATCGGAACACTAGCAAAACAACATAAGAAATGAGGGAACACTGCAGAGCACAGACATTGGCCGTCAATCAATCAAAGGGTGAGGTTTAGGGTGGAGTAGGAGGTGGGTCTACCTTGTAGGCGACTCTTGGTGGGCATTTCTTTCCCAAACCTAAGGGTGGGGACATGTGGAGCAGCATCTGATACATATCGAGGTACTTGATACGGCCACTTCACAGGGTAGGAGAACGAAAAAACAAAAGGAAAAAAAAAACAAATAGAAAAGGATGGAGAGTTAGAGAAACAGGGAGAAGGAACAAAAGGGAGGAAAAAAACAACAGAAGAGGAATGTAAAAGGAAATGAAATCCCAAACAAACGACAAAGAAAAAACAGAAATCTGTTGTTATTTAGATTTCCAAAAAGTGAGATGAATATGGATGCCATCCTCGGCCGCTTTGGGGAGGGTGGGTGAGCACGGGGATGCATCGCTGTGGAGCTCAGGATCCCTGAGAGAAAACATGGAATGGTAGATGGTGAGTTCTGTGGGGTTGGTAGTCGGGCAAATATGGAAGAAGGGGGGGGACTTGACACACAGGATGCTGATGATATGGACGGGGATGTGAGCATCGGAACAGGGGATGTCTGCCTCATGCATGCTCACAGACATCCTGTTTAGTGGTGCACCAGGTGCATGGACACAAAGGTTTCAATGCCTGCCATCAGCCCTTTGTTCTGGCATTCCAAAGCCTTCCTTTCTCCCTACACTGTCTTTCTTAAATACGTCATAATAAAAGCCTTGTGCCTATTAAGGCCTTCAATCCAACTTAGAAGTTTTCAGTTGCTGAATGTAACAACCAATGTTTTTTTTTCTTTTAAGAGTAAACATTTGCAGGATCTTGAGTTATTTTTTCATCCAACTGTACAAAGAGAGAGGGAAGAGAAGTAAGTACACACCATCAACCCAGAGCGGATGGTGCAGCAAGCAGGTACGGCAGGAGGCAAGTTGGAACATTGCCATGGCTTTGAAAGCTTTGTTTCCACTCTGGCATGGTTAACCAAAGCCAGTCAGTCTGGACAGGTGGGTGCTAGTGTGTAGGCGAGTTCATTGGTGCACAGCCATTCAGTTAAAACTCTCTTGGCATAGAGGTACACAAAGCACCCTAGTGACAGAAATGTCAATTGGTTGCAAACCTTGTATGCTACCCTATTAGGGCAGTTCTTCCCTAAGCCAAGGGGGGGTGAGATAACACGTAACAAATTGTACATATCCTTATAGGAAATCCGTCCGCTGTGAAAAGAACAAGCAGATACATAAACACAACGTTCAGGACAGCTTCAAGAGAATAATCATCATCAGTGGGCTGACTGCATTAAACAAGGATCTGGGCCATAGGGCATTGCATTGGGCTCATTCAGTCACCTCATTCACTGACTGATATAGAGGGATTATCTTATGGATATATACTCCCTCAACAGTACTGTTTTTCTCCATCTATATGGGTGCCAGGTCCAGTCAACTAGAGGGAGGCAAACACATACCATGCAGCTGGGTCGTATTCAGCCCAAACACGGATAAATTCATCCAGATGGTGAGGCCCCAGTATGGAGGAGTCTCTGGTCAGGTACTCAAAGTTATCCATAATCACAGCCACAAATAGGTTTAACATCTGGAAAATAAATGGGGGATGTAATAACAGAGGGACACAGTTTACTGCACCATGACATATCAGAACAGGTCACATAAAGGTTAATCATGGGGAAATAAATTTAACCGTCTGGCACAGGCTCATACACAGACAAACTATTTGACCCAGTTTTAGTATACAACCAGAAATATGCAATGCAGTTGGCATGAATTCTATTCAAACAAATATATTTAAATTATATACATATAGACAATTCAAATACCTCACAAGCCAACTGTCAGTGTTTACATGAAACTGTGAAACACTGACCAGAAAAGAGCAGAGGAAAATGAAGGAGACAAAGTAGAAGTAGGCAAAATCACTCCCACACTCTTTTCCCTGGGTGCCCGATTTTTCATCACATGCTTGGTGACTCAAACATGATAGCATGATCTCATGCCATGCTTCACCTGTAGCACTCCTGACAAAGACAGACAGACAGAATAGAATACAGGATTAACTCCAAGATGGCAAAAGAGAAAAGCTCCCCATTGAAGTTGGAGGAATGTTTATCATTTGCAACAACTTGTTCCAGCTCCCTTTTACAACAGGCATTGATTTTCTCGACGCTTGTCAAAATTGCACGCTTACTTCACTGACTGACTGCCAGAGCGTTATGAGCACTCAAGGCATTTCTGCATTGCTCACTCTATACTTATTCATTAGGATTGTCAACTTCAGGCAAGCTCAGACTTTATTGTAAGAGGCTGAAAAAACAGGACAGAGTAGTCTGAACTCTAATAAAGCTTTCAAACAAATGGCTTACAGCAATGTGTTTGTTCTACCTTGACTGTTTTTTTGGGGGGGGTTGTTTATTAGTGTTGGGGTTTTTTTGTTTTTTTTAGGGGGGGGTCTCTGTTGTACCTTTATGTGGCTGATGGGTTTCTATACAGCTCAGTGTACCTGAAAAGCAGCATGAGGGCCTGCAGAAAAGTGCGGAAGTTATTATGGTGATTGATAGCTGTGTCCTCATTAAGCTCAATGTTTCCAAATACCTGTAGTGGGCACAAAAAAACATGGTAAATTCCTGATATAATCCAATCAATCAATCAATGCCTAGTAACCTTTTTTTCTTTTTAGGTCCAGGTCGTTGCAATTTAACAGTGTGTTACTGTACTATTGTGTCTATGTGACCACAGAAGAGGGGGAATACTCACCTGCATTCCAATGATGGCATAGATAAAGAAGAGCATAGCAATCAGCAGGCAAACATAGGGCAGGGCCTGAAGGGAAAATAGGAACAAAAGCATTTTTGCAGATTAAACTAAACTTTGTTTTTGATTGTGTGTCTGTATGTGTGTGAGCATGTGTGTGTGTGTGTTTGTGCGCATGTAAGTCTATTGGCATTAGTGTACATATTTAAATGCACTATAGCTTATAAAGTGGTAGCAGAATGGCAAATTTGTCAAAGAATAAGTAAATTATTATGATGAATCGAAATTACCTCTTCGAGGAACCATCACCTATCATTGTAGACATACAATTGTTATATGTCGCTCTGGATAAGAGCGTCTGCTAAATGCCTGTAATGTAATGGTGGCGAGGTTTGAATGTCTCTATGAGCCTGAGAACTTTGTCGTCTGGACCCTAGTAGGGTCTCTCATGGCAAATTGATCTCAGACAAGGGACCAGACTAAGAATGGTTTAAGAAGACCCCATGAAACATCAGGAAGTGACTCTACCCTGCCTGTTAGAAGCCCGAGGTCCTCTTCTGGAGCTAGGCCCAGAAGGAGGACCCATCAGCAAGCGCCTGGTGGCCGGGTTTACCACAGATTGCGGCCGAGCTAAGCCCGTTTAGCTTCATCCTGTGGACACACCACCAACAGGAGGAACCAGGGGGATTGGGTGCATTGCCAGACAGATAGCAGTTAAGGCAGAGGGTCTCAGTGGACCAGAACCAAGCAAGAAAGGCTGGCTTTGGGGACTCAGAATGTTACCTCCCTTGGGGGTACAAGCCGGAGCTTGTATGAGAGGTGGAATGCTACCAGCTAGATCTGGTGGGGCTCACCTCTATGCACAGCAGCACCTTTGGAAACCAACTCTTATATGGGGGTTGGACTTTATTCTTCTCTGGAGTTGCCCAAGGTGAGAGACGCCAGGCGGTTGTGGGGATGCTCACAAGTCCCCGGCTGAGTGCCACAATATTTGAGTTTGAACATGTGGACGAGAAAGTTGCCCCCCTATGTCTTAGGATTATAGAGGAGGGGGTGGAGAGACTCTGACTGTTGTCTGTGCCTATGAACTGAATAACATTCCAGAGTATTCAGCCTTCTTGGTGACTCTGGATGGAGTCCTGGATGGGGCTCCTTTAGGGGATTCTGTTGTTTTACTAGGAGATGTCAACGCATATTTGGGCAATGATGGAGACACTTGGAGGGGTGTGATTGGGAGGAATGGCCTCCCTGATCTGAGCCTGGGTGTTGCTTTATTGTTGGACTTGTGTGCCAGTCACGGATTGTCCATAACAAACACCATGTCGGAACATAAGGGTGCTCATAAATGTCCATACTACCATGTTATCATTTGATGTACCGTACCAGAGTTAGCCTACAGCTAATTTTCATCTGCAGTCCCTTAAGTAGGTCATACTTAAAACATTCAACACCACAATAACAGAGTACAATGATTTGGCAGTATCCAATATTAAGATAACTCATTGAGATCTCTTTAAGGGTCTTTTCCACATCAAGTAAAAAGTAAGGAAAACCTTCCAAACAATATTCACTCGGATCAAATGTTATAATTCCGAGTTATATACCTACTATATTTCCATATTAACTGCATCACTGTCATCGATTAGCTGCATTACACTTTCAATGAAAAAAAAGTGTCAACAACTGGTCTAAAAACTCTTGATCCTATGATAGCATTTAAGCATCCTGTCATAGAAATCCTCCAATAGAATCACCTCCATTGGTTACTACAGTAAATTACCTATCAAGTAAAAAGCTGGATCAAGTCTATTATTATGGCCAAAATGTCATAAAATGAGTCCAGCACATTTGTTTAAATCATTGGCTGTTCATCATAAAATGTATACAACATCTTGTCTCATGTGCATGTAGGCTTGTTAGTGTGTGTGTGTGAGAGAGAGAGAGAGAGAGAATGATTATGAGCATGTTTGTGTATCAGAACCTTAAAAGACTGAACAAAAGTCCACAGCAGGATCCTGATGGTGTAGCCCTGCCTCAGCAGCTTAATAAGGCGAGCAGCCCTGAACAGCCTCAGGAAACTCAGGTTCAAAAATCGGTCCTGTTGGTGATAGAGAGGACATCACATATTACTTGACTTAATCATCTCAACACACTGACTTTGTGAAACTCCATTAATTTTAAACATCCATCGCTGGATCAGTAACCCAGTAACCCTTATCCCCAGTAACCCTTGAGTCTTTCTGCTGGCCCAAATTCAGACCTTGACTTAAAAAAGGCAGAATTTCAAAGATATTTTTAATAGGGTCAATTCTTTAGTTAGGTGAAAACACACATTACGATCAACCCCCCCTGTAAAAAAAGGCCCATAAATAATAGGCAGTAGCTGATCTATTACTTATGAGAGACTGCTGGGGTGTTCTAGCCACACAGTATTGAGGGTGTTTTTTGTAATATGGAAGACATAGTGCCATGGTGTGCACTGTCTAATTAATCTTAACCACACAAAGGTTCACAAAATTTAATCCTTGCTCCATTGAATAAATGCCCTGGGCTTTTCTGTACTTTCAGCTAAGAAAATAAAGTGCATTAAACAGTTACTAGGGTCCTGTCATACATTCCAACCAATGTATTGGAGTGAATGTCCATAATAACCAGCTGATACATTCCAAAGCACTTCGTTTCACACCCCTTTTGTGCTGCACATAAGACTATCATGACACTGAGACCCACGTGACATAAAAGACACACTTGGGATCTGCACCAAACTAATACAATTGAGGTGAGTAAAAAGGTGATAGATTCCTGCTAGACAATTAAACTCTCTGGATAGAGACTTCCATGACTGTCCTCCACATCTAAACCCCAATGAACTGTTGGCTGGGTCGTTATTTGTAAAGAGTTTTGTTGAAGAGTTGACCCATTACAGTGGTGACATCCTTGGTTTTGTTTTATCTAGGGGGATAGTTGTTTTGAAACTGAATATCTCAATACCGGCGGTTTCAGATCATTTTCTTATTAAATTTAATACATCAATGCTGGAAAAAAAATTTTTATCACTTACTACTGGCACTGTTCCTTGCAGTTTTAAGACAGCTGTGGTCAAACCTTTACCTTTACTTAGAAAAGTCTCTTAAAAGCTATCACCCAGTCTCTAATCTCCCATTCTTTTCTACAATATTACAGAGAGCTGTGTATCGAAAACTTTTGACCCACATAGAAGAAAAGCATTCATACGAACTTTTGATCAGCTTTTAGGGCCTGTCACTCACATACTAGCACTAGAAGTATTAAGAAGGTTAAAAATGCTGTGCTGCAGGAAGAATCCTAACTAGGATTCTAACCAACTGCTATTCTAACTTATCACTAATTCCTAACAAACTTTTATGGGTGGCATAGGCCAGTGGGTAGAGCAGAGTCTGCTCAGACTGAAGAAGTCACCTGTTTGAGGGACGAAACGTTTCTGAACAAACTTATGATCCAGTTGAACAGATTCACCTCTTTTTTGCAGGTCCCTTACCTGGATTACTGCGCATGCATAAACAAATATTTACCTAAATGTCTGTCTATTGTGGACCACTACTCAAGAGAATGACAATAGAAAGACACTCACCGTGGTCTAGCAATTGTTTGAAGCAGATAATGGCAACATCGGTGAGGACAATCAACAAGGAGTGAATGCAGAGAAAGAAAGACAAAAGACACAAAGTAACAGTAAGAGAGACAGGCAGAGAGAAAGGAAAAGTGGAATAGGATCGACAAGGGGGTAAAGGAAACGGGAGGAATGAGGGCCAAAAAAACAGTGACAGTAAAATGTTTATTAACCCACAATTTCAAGAAGTGCACAACAAAAACTACTTGGGCTATTGGACATTGAAAACATATTTACGCATATTCATACAGGTAGCTGCACGTCAACGAATATTATTGACTGGGTAAAATAAATTAGGTCACTCAACACAAAAAGCACAGCATGATCATTCTGCCTTAAATTTGATAAAATAAGCTTTAAGCTAGAAACAAGCCTACCATCCTAAGATACTATATCGTGCCACAGCAAAAGATCCACATTACCAATCCATACCTCTTTCACAATCTTCACCTCTTTTCCTGTCTCAACTATAAGACTCTCTGAACCAAAGCCAAGTAATCTTTCCTGATGCAGTTAACTATGAAGTCTGCTAAAAGCTTGTTTGAGTGAGTATGTGTGTGTGTGTGTGTGTGTGTGTGTGTGTGTGTGTGTGTGTGTGTGTGTGTGTGTGTGTGTGTGTGTGTGTGTGTGTGTGTGTGTGTGTTTATGAGAGAGAGAGAGAGAGAGAGAGAGAGAGAATATCTTACATTGATTTCAGTAACGATGATATCAGTGATGCTCCCCAAAACAGTAACAAAGTCAAACACATTCCAGGCATCCTTCAGATAGCTCTGAGAAAAGACCATTCAAATTATTAGTATTGATCCTCACAGCTTGGGTATTCAAAAGGGAAATAAGTGCTCAGTCATTACTCCTTTTTTTCAACATAACACCACCAGGTTATTAAATTCCACCCACCAGTGGACCAAAAGCAATGATCTTTAGGATACACTCGAGAGAGAAGAGGGCTGTGAAGACGATGTTAAGGTTCTTGAGCATTGCCTCATAGAAGTCAGGAGCTCCATGGAACTAAAACATGAAAGGGGAAAAGGCAGAGTATTGGGTTATTTTTTTTTTCATCTCTGGTTTGTTAACCAACCATTAATGGCATTTTAATTTGTTGTTCTACTTCACTGTCACTGTCACACTATATCTCATCTTCTCATTTTTCATGAGCACATTGTCACAGTGGTTAACATTATTGCTTTACAGCAAGAAGGGCCTGGGTTCGAACCTCAGGTCATCCCAGGTCCTTTCTGTATGTGGCTGGTATGTTTACCCATGTATGTGTGTGTCTCCTCTGGGTGCACTGGTTCCCTCTCACCATCAAAAAGATTTTCATGTTAGGGCTAATACTTCTGCCTGTACCCCTAACTGAGGCAATAGGAATAAGAAAGGGAGTTGGTCCCTGGATGTTGCACCTAAACACTGCTTCTATACAATAAGATGGGCGGCATAGCTCAGTGGGTAAAGCGGTTGTCTGGCAATCGTAAGGTTACAGGATCAATCCCCTGTCCTGCACATAACATGTCGAGGTGTCCTTGAGCAAGACACTGAACCCCTAACTGCTCATTTGATGTACGTCGCTCTGGATAAGAGCATCTACTAAATACCTGTAATGTAATGTAAGATGGGTTAAATGCAGAGAACTAATTTTGATGGTGATATACATGTACACTGACAAATAAAACATCCTCTCCATCCCTGGAAATGACCTGGACTCATGAGTCCTCCCATTGAACCTTCCCACTAGAAGAGCTGATGTTTCCATTTTTCTTTATGCGCAGGATATTATGTAACTCTCATTTTATCAGATTCTAGGGGAAGCCTTTGCATACAAGCCTAATTTGTACTAAAAACCCACAGATGGTTATCAGCCCTTATTTGTATGTTTTGAGTGAGTGACATTTGTACAGTGTCATCACAGCTGCGCATATGTACTACAGCCAATTAGAACCAATCTGTGCAGGAAGGTCAGTGGGGTTATGGTCGCACTCAAGTTGGTGCCATAGGAGAATGGTGACTTGCCAGGAACTCTGTATTTGTGTGAGGCTTCTTTGATATGTAAACATAATCGAGTGTTTCTAGGTTAGATCCAGGTTATTAGTGCTTAGTTAGGTTAAAGTTTGAGCGGGTAATTCAAGTAGTTATTTTTTTTAAATTATTTTAGTTCTGCATAGCTTGAGAAACCAGCCCAACAAACCAACGTTGGACAGGAAGAATAACAACAGGATCACCTATGACAAAGAAACGCTGCTTAACATCGGAAAATCAAGCACTCACCACAGTCAAAATCTCCTCCCTCCATACCCCATCTCACAATTTCCCAAACTGAGGAAGACCTAGAGGAGGTAGAGAGGCAGAGGAGTGCAGTCTGACTAAGGCGGCAAGCTCTCTGTCCGCCACTGCTCAGCATCTTACTGGGCAATGAGCAGTCTCTGGATAACAAGTTGTGGGAGTTACAGGCATGGATCTCTTTCAAGTTAGACATCAGGAACTGCAATGTGATCTGTCTCACAGAGACCAGGGTGTCAGCCGAGGTACCAGAACATGCTCCTGAGCAATTAACATACAAGAGACTGTACATCGGGAGACCATGCTCATTATGGTCAGAGACTTTATCCATTCTAGGAAAACATTACCCAAACTACACCAGCACATCCACATGTTGGAAAAATACTCGATCACTGCTAAACTCTTGTGATGACTAAAAAGCCCCCCCCTTCCCCTCCATTCAGCGAATCAAACCACTGCTCCATCCTCCACTTCCCTTCCTATGAGCAGAGGCTGAAATGGTAAGCCCCAGCCTAGAAGACCATATACCTCTGGTCAGACAAACCTGATACCATCTGAGGGATTGTTTTTGATCCCATGGACTGGAAGATATTCAGGACCACAGGAAATATCAATGACTATATCAACAGGACCACCAGCTTCACCAAGAATGGCATGCAGGATGCATTCCCCACATAAACAATGAGCAGCGACCCTAACCAAAAGCCCTGAATCAACAGTGGTGTTCATGCAGATCTTCATGCACGGACCACAGGCTTCACCTCTGGCTGACTGGAGGAAAAAACAATAACACGGTAAACACTAAATACAGTTTTACTTCTCCCTATTTAAAATTGTTATCCTTTTTTTCCCACCCGAATACCCCAAGTCGCCTATTGGTGGCTGCTACTTTCAATGCCCCACTGGAGTGTTGACAGGAAGGAAGAAGCCGTAGCATGCGTCTCCTCAAAGTCACATGATGACTAGCCCTCACTATTTCACACGTCACGTCACACGTCTTCATAAACCTAACCTTAACCCAGATTAACTGATTAAACTTTTTTGTGATTTCCTTACTTGGATTATTGAGCATGCATAATGATAAAACTTGACTTTTATTATCAATTGTAACTAGTAAGACACATCTAAGCATCTTACTTTATATCTAAATAGGTCTAAATATCAAAAACATCTAAGAAAATGGTGAAGTTGCACTACAAAAAATCTATGTTGCATCATCAGAATCATTTTATTATTGCTAACCTTCATCATGAGCACCACTGTGTTGATGGCAATCATGATCATGATGGAGTACTCAAATGGGGCTGATACCACAAACTTCCACATCCTGTACTGGAAGGATTCCGTGTTCACTGGCATGTAACGAGTGAGAGGTTTGGCGTTGATGGCAAAATCAATACAGGCCCGCTGTAATTACAAATACAAAGACAATATTCATATTAGATTGGCATTCTGATTAGATGGCATTCTTTAGATTGCAATATTGTAGCCATACTTTGTGGGTACAATCTTCTAAATTAAGAAGCTGTTATTAACTGACGGCTAGATGGATGGATGAATGGATGGAGAGACTGACAAAAGTATATATTTTGCTATCCCCGTGCACTTTTCTTGGTTCTATTTGACTGAGTTTGTCCTTTCATATAAGAACCTGTGGCAATTTATATGTGTGTTGTTGAGTGGGCTGTTAAATGAGTTCCGATGTAGATGAGATAACAGTGACTGACTGGCTTTATTTTCTGTTGTAAGTACTAGTCAAACATCGTGAGGCTTCAATTCCCCATGCTTGGAAAATTTGAGAAATATATTGTTAAGTGCTCTGACTGGTCAACAGGCTAGTCAAGTGCTCTATAAAAATTAGTCAATTTACCATTTTACCATTTATCTTGGAGCCAACTGCTAATTGGCTGCAGGTTTCTTATACCTGACATCAAGTGATTATTCCCGGGTATCTAGTACATTTTCCCCACAACAAACGAATGTAAGACTGCAACACATGTTCACAGGGTATTATTTGGATGTTGTATTTCTGCATTTGGTAAACATGTATAGTTCTTCGGGTTATCTTTCAAACACAACAAACAGCAGCTGAATTTGAGATAAAACCAATCAGTTGGAAAAAAAAAGTTTGCCATCACATTTCCAAATATTTTCAGATTCTTATCATTAGCAACTCTTTTCTGATTAAACAAATTTGTAATTGTATGGACGAGGAAAACGTGGTACTGGTAGTGTCTGCCAGATTTATGCAGAGCTGAAAACTTGCATAACCAACAATATAATCCCCAACACTGAGTTAGTTTAAAAAGTACACATACTAGCAAAAGGGGCAAACTGAAGAAAAATACGCTAACAATCAGGTTTAAATCTTATTCCATTTCTATTTCAAATCCAGATCAATGATTATTAATCAATTAAACCTCTGAACATCATTTCACTTAGTAAAATATGCGGATTCTACATTGGTTTATAATGTCCTCCATGGTCTAGCCCCACCTCTTTTAAAGAGGATCTCAAGAAAAACCCAAACAGGTCAACAAGGGGAGGCTCTCGAGGTGACTGTCTAGTTCCATTTGGGAAAAGTGCCTTTGGTCAGTCATTGTTTTCATATTGAGCTTTGCATGGAATACATTGCCAATTGTTCTAAGGGATTTGCCAAACCTTGCTTCGTTTACCAAAAATTTAAGAACATGTTTGCTGGACAATCATACTTTTCCCATAAGCTATCTTAAAAACTTTTGGAGGCATTATAAGCATTTAATGAGAATAAGTGTAAGGATTTGTTTATAATGCAGAGTGGGTTTCAAATGGGATGTTCTGTTCTGTTTCCATGTACTGTCAATGATGTAAACTTGAGTTATTATGGCAATTTCATGAAAAATCAGATTGAAGTTATGTTTAGGGCTTGTTAAAATAAGATATTCTTGTATTAGTCCCAGAGGGGGAAATTTGCAATCATCATCAGCCACTTACATGGAATGAGTTTTAGGTAGTGTGACTTCAAGTATGTGCAAAGTAGTACATGTCATTATGTAGAGTGATTTTTAGGTACTATGTGGTAGTAGTATCTGGTTATGGTATAGAATGAATTTTAGGTCAAATTTACTGTTTTTATTTTGCCAAAGGACAACAGATAAAAATTAGCCTGGCAACTAAATATGGCAATTTAGATTTGACTTTAAATGTTCATTAAGTTCCTTAATATCCTTATTTGAACAAGAAAATACAAATATTCAAGATACATTGATATTTTATTAGTTTGTTGAACTAATAAAATAGCAATATCGTTTGTATTGTTATTACCCATCGTGTTTTACAGTTGGGCTGATTCTACTTGTTAAAAGACTGTAAAACATTGGGAATCACAAATAAATGATGGAGGGTTTAATATGAAAACAAAATATAAGCACCATTGGAAAAACACTGGAATCCTTTTAAGGGGACAGTTGAAACGAAACCCTTTACAAAATAAATTATTTTCTACAAGATTTCACTTACTTATTTTTAAAAAATCTTGACAATTAATACGATTGCTTTGTTTTGGACAAAGTCTTTTCACAATGGCTACCTTGTCTGGAGGGCATTAGTGTTCAGTAACCACCAAGAGAACCAAAATCCTTCTTACATCTTTTTTTAATCCATCCTTTCATCCATCATCACCCGTTTATCTGAAGTCAGGTTGTAGAGTCATGCTGGAGCCTATCTCAGCACTCATTAGGCAAAAGGCAGGGAAACATCCTGAGGAGGTCATCATGTTTTATGTTTTTTTTTAATAATAATTTACTCATGAGAGTTTATTTACATTTAAGAAAAATGTATTCTGGGAGTTGAAAAAATACAACTGATAGCTCTCATATCCTAAAAGTTATTAGTGAAGTAAAAACTTTTCTCTCCTACCTCATTCTTCTCCAAGCTACACTCAGACATAGCCTTGTCTCCTTGCTCCTGAAAAGTAATGATGATTAACGCGACAAAGATATTGACAAAGAAAAAAGGGAAGACCACAAAGTAGACAACATAGAAGATTGAGATCTCTATCCGGTAGCCTGGACTGGGGCCCTGGTCTTCAAAGGTGGCATCCACAGAATGTTTTAAAACGCTGGAAAGAGATAAATACAGGGGGACAAAAGGTTCAGGAGTGGCGTCATTATGGAGAGATTATAATGATCTAAGGTTGGACGAAAATTAGCCAGTTAAAAAACATTAAAGCAAAAAAGTGATGACACCAGGATTAAAAGTATGGCTACAGGAAGCATAAGCTTTACATATATTCTAAGATTGTAGGAGATTAATGTTGTTCATCCTTAGCAGCATAACTACATAGACAGCTAAAATGTGCATGGTAAAAAAGTTATATTTTGCTTCCACAAGACTGATATCATGAGAAATGATGACACCACATAAATTATTTGTCTAAAAGACGGACTCATGCTTAAAAGAGTTCTTTTATGTAAACTTAATAGGCTCCAATGCCTTGAAAAGCATTTTGAGTGGTCAGTAGACTAGAAAATGTACCATTATTACCCTTCTACACCAGCTCTAAAATCATTTATATAACTGACAATATTTATCTTGATGCATGCTCAACAATCCAGGTAGGGAAATCACAAAAAGAGGTGAATCAGTTCAACTGGATCAGAAGTTTATTATAAACTTCTGATCCAGCTGAACAGATTCACCTCTTTTTGTGACAATATTTATATTTTCAAATGCATGTCTAGAGACCATTAATACTAATGTGCTTGTCAGGAATGAGTTAATTTTGTTTTCGAACAAAATGGGATGGATTCCATTTTGTTCCAGAACACCACAGGACATATCAAAATTGAAAGTCAAAATTAGTTTAAGTTCAAACAGATTCTATGTATTCTGTGCAAGAATGAGAAAGTCTGAAGGGTGTCTGGGTCAACTGGCTGTCCTTACGTTGGCCAACCTTCCCCTGTAGACACAGTGAAGAGGGTAAGGAAGGCCCACAGTACATTGTCATAGTGGAACTCGTATTTCTTCCATTCCCTGGGCATGGCGGCCACCTCATCATTGCCATAGTCCAGGAATTGTCCTCTGAAACACAGAAAAGACAGAGTAGGAATCAACACGCAGCGATATGGCATCACAGATATCCAATTTTGATAAAAAATTATGAGGCTGTCAATTACGAAATCAATGTGGATAAAGAGCAGGTCGTTTGGAAGAAAACGAAATGACGTGATTTGAGAAAGTGAAATATTTTAAGCCTTTTAGTGACCAACCTGCAGTCCTTCTCAAGGCCCTTTGACTCATCAGTGCAATAAAAGAATTTGCCCTTGAAAAGCTGCACCGCGATAACAGCAAAGATGAACATGAAGAGGACGTAGACAATGAGGATGTTCAGGACATTCTTCAAGGAGTTGACCACGCAATCAAACACCGCCTGAAAATATATGAACACACATGCGTATGTGCAAACACAAAGCAATTGTGTAAAAAGTAAACATAGAAACATGCACAGCACACACACAAGCTTGCTGGTAGTCTATTGAGTCCAATGTTGAGTTTCCTCTTTGACAATGGTGTGTTCTATGGTGACTGTAGTCCAATTGTTGATCCACAATTTTTATTGCATGCTGGGCATATGAAGCCTGAGTTAGTGGGGGCAAGCATGGCAATGTGTCCTCAATCTTTTCTGTTTTTTTTCCACATTCCTTTCCATTTCCAGCTGTTCGATACCTTTGAAGCAGATCTCCTGCTAGTTGGAATGGTTGATTGCAGCTTACTCCAGTCTCAAGGGGTTGAAGTTTTTAGCCGGTCTTTATATCACTTTTTCTGATCATCTGCAGACCGACGCCCTAGATGAAACTATCCATATAGGAGTTGATATCACAGTTGTTCTTGAGGTATCCTGATGACATGCCCAAGCCGGCCCAGTTGATTTTCAGCAACTGTGGTTTCTATGTACTTGCAGTTTGTCTTGACAAGAATCTCTGAATGGAGAACATGGTAATGCCCCATGATCCCCATGATTTGCCGCAAACAACTTAACTGCTCCAGTAATCTTAGGTGGTGGATGTATGTGACCCAGGCTTTACAACCGTATGTGAGAGTTGCGGCTCAGACAATGTTGTAAATGGCAATTATAGTGTGCGGGGTGGAGGTATTTGATTTTTAAAAAAAACTTACATCAGAGTTTGGCCAAGACTACAGAGGCTTGCTTAATTAAACTGTGAATTTCATTATCAATATTACAACTCTTAGAAAAGCTGCTGCCCAGGTATTTGAAAGATGGAATAACTGAGAGTGGATTGGTGTTCTATAGTGAAGACAGGAATAGTGGTTGAGGGGTAGAACGTCATTGGCATAAAATCTCATTCTTGGTGGCATTGATTGTTCGACCCAGCCTGCAGTCGGCATTCACACCTGTGGCATGGATGGTTTTAGGTCTTCTGTTGTCTGAGCCACAAGAGCATAGCTATCAATGTACTGAAGCTCAAGAGCCTATACTACTGACTCCTTGGTGGTTACTTGGACCTTCAAATGCTGAGGGAGTATCTATCCATCCTTAAATCTATCGCAATTCCACTACTGCTTTCCAGATATTTATGAAAAAGCTTTGGTACACAAGTCAAAAATATTGAAGAGTATTGATGCCAGCACACACCACTGCTTCACTCCAACGCATACATAAAAAGGCGCTGATTCATGTCCTTCTACAGCCACCCATGCCACCATCCCATCATGAAACAGACAAAATATATACAAGTTCATTTACCATTTACTATTAACAAATTTGGTCAGACAGCAAAATTGTCTCAAGGGACACACTAACACAAAATAATCACAAAAATAGAGGTGATTAAGTTCAACTGGATCAGAAGTTTATTTGGAAACGTTTCGTCACTCACCACGTTACTTCTTCGGTCTGAGCTGATAAACATTGCCCTCCTTATAAACAGTACATTGATACCACACAACAATAGGCTGGGTTCAATGCAAGATGGGTGATCAGCTGCACATTCAGTGGTAATGAGCACCATTCACAAAGGATTGGGGAATATTTGTGATCACGGGATTGTAAGATGCCGACAGATGTACTGTACTCTCAGGCCACCACCCCTATTCAAAGATGCTCGTTCCCTCTTCACGTAGATGGCCTCCTTCACCCCCTTTCAAACCAGCGTTCCTCCCTATCAAGGATGTGAACATCATCATCCTTGAAAGAGTGTCCACTCGCCTGTAGGTGGGTGTAGACCGCAGAGTCCTTGCTTGACGTGTTGGCTCTCCTATGCTGCGCCATCCTTTTAGCAAGCGTCTGTTTGGTCTCCCCGATGTACAAGTCACTGCAGTCCTCCTGGCATTTAACAGCATACACTACATAACTCTGTTTGTGCCGGGGACCCGATCCTTGGGGTGGACCAACTTTTGCCGCAGTGTGTTCAGGGGTTTGAAGGCAACTGAGACGCCGTGTTTTGAAACACGCGTCTCAACTGTTCCATCACTCCCGCCACATACGGAATCACTACCGGTCTACGCTTTGGCTCCTCCTCTCCCTCCACTTGGTTGGAGGTCTGTCTGGGACGCCTCCTGGCTTTGACAAACGCCCAGTTAAGGGTAACCACACTAAACCAGGGCTGGTCCGTATGTGTGGGTTTGCGGTACACACTTACAATCAACCCCCCAAAACACCAACCTTCGCCTCACAGTCTAGGAAAGCCAACACGTCATCATTCGCATCCTCCCTTGTGAATTTGATGTGGGCGTCCACTGAGTTAATGTGTTCAGTGAACAGTGGTACGTCCTGGGATTTAATTTTAACCCAGGTGTCGTCCACATACCTGAACCAGTAACTAGATGGACTCCCACCACCCTCTGGAGCATAAACTGGGAGTCATTAGGACTCTGTACCACCGGGCAGACAATGTCCCCACTGACTCAGTGGCCGGGGAGGAAGAGAAGTCCCATATTAAACAGGCCCTGGTTAAGTGTGGTTACCCTAACTGGGCGTTTGTCAAAGCCAGGAAGGGTCCCAGACAGAGCGCCAGCCAAGTGGAGGAAGGGGAGGAGCCAAAACGTAGACCGGTAGTGATTCCGTATGTGGCGGGAGTGTCGGAACAGTTGAGACGCGTGTTTTCAAAACGTCGCGTCTCAGTTGCTTTCAAACCCCTGAACACACTGCGGCATAAGTTGGTCCA